>CAVLEM010000045.1:0-5000 GCA_963662185.1 Eilema griseolum
CCTAACCTAACCTAACCTAACCTAACCTAACCTAACCTAACCTAACCTAACCTAACCTAACCTAACCTAACCTAACCTAACCTAACCGTACTGATAGAAACTTTATATTAATTTTTTGAGCCAAATTTACGGAATAGATACACTAGTGCTATATATTTTTGAATTCGCACCGCTGCCGGCTACACGGCGCGACCGGAAAATTGGAAAATTTCCACGAAAATTCATTGACTTCACCGCTTTTTGTGCAAATTTTGGACAATTTAGCACAGCATATTGCTTGACAATCGTAACTTTTGTACTGGTCCCTGATACGCTAGCTATACCAAGTTGTGTGCGACGACGTTCCGCGTCGTCTGATACTATACACGAGTACATCAGGTGGATCCTGTGCATCGTAGGACCGTATTTCGTCTGCGGAATAGGGATTTTCGTCGGTTTCCATCAGTTTATCGTATTTTATTAAATTTTTTACTACTGACTCATAGTACGAATCGCATACCATCAGGTGCGCGAGGACAATACCTGTCCTCCGACTACCCACACGGGCACATCGTCATCTGTATCGTGCATATCCAGGTCGATTCCTGAATATTTTTATAACATTTTACATAAACATTTACTTCTGTAATTTCACGTAGGTACAGGGGGGTTCTTGCACCTTGGGAGGTTCAAGGGAGACGGCATCTTCACCGCCGCACCATTTAAACACCTATACTCCGAGAGGATCCCGAGGGAGTGACTGACCCGTTCAGTACCTACCCATTCAGACTTACCTCCTCGTTTTTGGTCATCCATCTTTACAAACCTGTGCATCTAGTGTTTGGAACGTGTCCACTGGGACGTCATCTGTCCGTAGGTACCGTTCCCGATTATCTGGGTGGTACAGTTCGCCTGAAAATTAACTTTTCATTCAAATTTTTATTGTAAATAAACCGTTTTTTCGGCGATATTTCAAAATTTTCACAGGAACGCCTACCTAACCGATTGCACCACCGTGTGGCTGCTGACGAGACCTTTCCGTAGGTACCTCTCGCGACTCGCTGGAGTCAGTACTTTTTTGGCTAATTGCATTTTTAAGAATTTTTGGTTTTTCAGGCAAATTCTATAATCGTAGTTTCAGGATTTTTCAGAGATTTAACTGTTTGTCCTTGAGGAGCTCGTCGAGACGAGTCCGCCGGTACCTCGTTCTACTCTCTGGGACCTATACTTTTTGAGTAATTAGCGTTTCAAATCGAGTGGGCGTGGCCAGAGTTTACCTTAGGGCACAGTAATTAAAACAATTGTACTGATAGAAACTTTATATTAATTTTTTGAGCCAAATTTACGGAATAGATACACTAGTGCTATATATTTTTGAATTCGCACCGCTGCCGGCTACACGGCGCGACCGGAAAATTGGAAAATTTCCACGAAAATTCATTGACTTCACCGCTTTTTGTGCAAATTTTGGACAATTTAGCACAGCATATTGCTTGACAATCGTAACTTTTGTACTGGTCCCTGATACGCTAGCTATACCAAGTTGTGTGCGACGACGTTCCGCGTCGTCTGATACTATACACGAGTACATCAGGTGGATCCTGTGCATCGTAGGACCGTATTTCGTCTGCGGAATAGGGATTTTCGTCGGTTTCCATCAGTTTATCGTATTTTATTAAATTTTTTACTACTGACTCATAGTACGAATCGCATACCATCAGGTGCGCGAGGACAATACCTGTCCTCCGACTACCCACACGGGCACATCGTCATCTGTATCGTGCATATCCAGGTCGATTCCTGAATATTTTTATAACATTTTACATAAACATTTACTTCTGTAATTTCACGTAGGTACAGGGGGGTTCTTGCACCTTGGGAGGTTCAAGGGAGACGGCATCTTCACCGCCGCACCATTTAAACACCTATACTCCGAGAGGATCCCGAGGGAGTGACTGACCCGTTCAGTACCTACCCATTCAGACTTACCTCCTCGTTTTTGGTCATCCATCTTTACAAACCTGTGCATCTAGTGTTTGGAACGTGTCCACTGGGACGTCATCTGTCCGTAGGTACCGTTCCCGATTATCTGGGTGGTACAGTTCGCCTGAAAATTAACTTTTCATTCAAATTTTTATTGTAAATAAACCGTTTTTCGGCGATATTTCAAAATTTTCACAGGAACGCCTACCTAACCGATTGCACCACCGTGTGGCTGCTGACGAGACCTTTCCGTAGGTACCTCTCGCGACTCGCTGGAGTCAGTACTTTTTTGGCTAATTGCATTTTTAAGAATTTTTGGTTTTTCAGGCAAATTCTATAATCGTAGTTTCAGGATTTTTCAGAGATTTAACTGTTTGTCCTTGAGGAGCTCGTCGAGACGAGTCCGCCGGTACCTCGTTCTACTCTCTGGGACCTATACTTTTTGAGTAATTAGCGTTTCAAATCGAGTGGGCGTGGCCAGAGTTTACCTTAGGGCACAGTAATTAAAACAATTGTACTGATAGAAACTTTATATTAATTTTTTGAGCCAAATTTACGGAATAGATACACTAGTGCTATATATTTTTGAATTCGCACCGCTGCCGGCTACACGGCGCGACCGGAAAATTGGAAAATTTCCACGAAAATTCATTGACTTCACCGCTTTTTGTGCAAATTTTGGACAATTTAGCACAGCATATTGCTTGACAATCGTAACTTTTGTACTGGTCCCTGATACGCTAGCTATACCAAGTTGTGTGCGACGACGTTCCGCGTCGTCTGATACTATACACGAGTACATCAGGTGGATCCTGTGCATCGTAGGACCGTATTTCGTCTGCGGAATAGGGATTTTCGTCGGTTTCCATCAGTTTATCGTATTTTATTAAATTTTTTACTACTGACTCATAGTACGAATCGCATACCATCAGGTGCGCGAGGACAATACCTGTCCTCCGACTACCCACACGGGCACATCGTCATCTGTATCGTGCATATCCAGGTCGATTCCTGAATATTTTTATAACATTTTACATAAACATTTACTTCTGTAATTTCACGTAGGTACAGGGGGGTTCTTGCACCTTGGGAGGTTCAAGGGAGACGGCATCTTCACCGCCGCACCATTTAAACACCTATACTCCGAGAGGATCCCGAGGGAGTGACTGACCCGTTCAGTACCTACCCATTCAGACTTACCTCCTCGTTTTTGGTCATCCATCTTTACAAACCTGTGCATCTAGTGTTTGGAACGTGTCCACTGGGACGTCATCTGTCCGTAGGTACCGTTCCCGATTATCTGGGTGGTACAGTTCGCCTGAAAATTAACTTTTCATTCAAATTTTTATTGTAAATAAACCGTTTTTCGGCGATATTTCAAAATTTTCACAGGAACGCCTACCTAACCGATTGCACCACCGTGTGGCTGCTGACGAGACCTTTCCGTAGGTACCTCTCGCGACTCGCTGGAGTCAGTACTTTTTTGGCTAATTGCATTTTTAAGAATCGCGCGCCCCGCCCGCCCACCCGAATTTACCGCCTTAGGCACGTCGGCTCGGTTGGGAGGAGTCCTACGCGGGGCCGCCTGAAACCGGCTGTAACCGGTTCGGAGAGAGGCCATTGACCTTTTTAGTGACATACGAACTTGTTCGTATTATTTATTTAATGACTATAATTTAATGATTTAATTAACGCGAGTATATTTATACCTAATTTGTTGACTAACTATTGATTTGACTTGGAACTTGACTAGACCGTGGTTTTATAATTCGTATTTTGTCGTTATTTTACAAAGTTCATTTGGTTTTTGACCTTTTCCGTGTTCACTCGGCTTACCGTTTGTCCACTAGTAGTTGTATGACGTGATATTTGTGTTTGTGTTGTGTCCCTTATATTTTATACAATTTTAACTATAGATTGGTATTCTAATCTCAATTATATCATTGACAAATCTGAGCTGTATTGACATTGTATTATATTATTAATTTTTATCTTAACTCTAATTCTGAGTAAACGCGCACCAGGAGTCATGAGCACCTTCCGTTCGCCTTTTGAAAAGAAGGGAGCTCCTCCTGCAGAGAGGCAAAGAACCTTCACGGTTGAGGACGGCCCTGAAGTCGAGATAGAGACAAGCATGTACGGAAACGTCCGGAGGAGCATTGAAAGGATCCAGGCCACTGCCGGTCCTCCCTCACCCGACGAACAGTCTCTAAAATGTCCTCTTCGGAAGGCGATGGTGTGCTGCGTCACCATCAGGCAACAAATGGCCCTATCCAGGAACTTGAAATCGGATATTAAACGGGCCATAGGTGACGCAGTCACAGGGATACAGGAGAACATTAGGGCATACGTGGCAGAAAAGATGAGAAATGAAAATAAGAGTCAGGCGGGACGGAGCGCTGGGCCGGCGGGGTTACCGGCCCCCGCCGCCGTCCCGGTCTCCGCCCCGTGTGCACAAGACACGGAGATATTGAGAAAGATAGAGGAAAATGCGAGGCTAATCAGGGAGAATGGAAAAGTGATGTGCGAGCTAAGGGATCGAATGGAGAGACAGGACGAAAGGGAAAGGGAGAGAGAGAAAGAGACGGTAACTTATGCGAGTGCAGCGGCCGCCAACCATCACAGGGAAGCAGCGCTCCCACCGCAGACGCTCCACTCCGTAAGCGTCTCCTCTACTAACGAGACCGATTCAGCGGAAGAAGTTCTGAAAAATATCAGGGAGGCCATGGACGCCAAGGAGGGCTGGGTAAAAGTGGAGAGAGTGAGAAAGGCAAAGGAAAGAAAAGTAATTATGGGATGCAGAAGTGAGGAGGACAGAAGAAAGGTAAAGGAAAGGCTTGAGGGAGTCGCGGGTCGATTCGTTGTCGAGGAGATAAAGAACAGGGACCCTCTTCTGATTCTGAGGGACGTATTAAAGATTCATGATGATCATGAGATCCTTCGCGCCCTTCGGAATCAGAATGGGGCCCTGTTCGAGGGTCTCGTCGAGGGCGACGACCGCGTGACAATCAAATTCAAAAAGCGATCGCGCCACTCAC
>CAVLEM010000045.1:15000-32500 GCA_963662185.1 Eilema griseolum
TAACCTAACCTAACCTAACCTAACCTAACCTAACCTAACCTAACCTAACCTAACCTAACCTAACCTAACCTAACCTAACCTAACCTAACCTAACCTAACCTAACCTAACCTAACCTAACCTAACCTAACCTAACCTAACCTAACCTAACCTAACCTAACCTAACCTAACCTAACCTAACCTAACCTAACCTAACCTAACCTAACCTAACCTAACCTAACCTAACCTAACCTAACCTAACCTAACCTAACCTAACCTAACCTAACCTAACCTAACCTAACCTAACCTAACCTAACCTAACCTAACCTAACCTAACCTAACCTAACCTAACCTAACCTAACCTAACCTAACCTAACCTAACCTAACCTAACCTAACCTAACCTAACCTAACCTAACCTAACCTAACCTAACCTAACCTAACCTAACCTAACCTAACCTAACCTAACCTAACCTAACCTAACCTAACCTAACCTAACCTAACCTAACCTAACCTAACCTAACCTAACCTAACCTAACCTAACCTAACCTAACCTAACCTAACCTAACCTAACCTAACCTAACCTAACCTAACCTAACCTAACCTAACCTAACCTAACCTAACCTAACCTAACCTAACCTAACCTAACCTAACCTAACCTAACCTAACCTAACCTAACCTAACCTAACCTAACCTAACCTAACCTAACCTAACCTAACCTAACCTAACCTAACCTAACCTAACCTAACCTAACCTAACCTAACCTAACCTAACCTAACCTAACCTAACCTAACCTAACCTAACCTAACCTAACCTAACCTAACCTAACCTAACCTAACCTAACCTAACCTAACCTAACCTAACCTAACCTAACCTAACCTAACCTAACCTAACCTAACCTAACCTAACCTAACCTAACCTAACCTAACCTAACCTAACCTAACCTAACCTAACCTAACCTAACCTAACCTAACCTAACCTAACCTAACCTAACCTAACCTAACCTAACCTAACCTAACCTAACCTAACCTAACCTAACCTAACCTAACCTAACCTAACCTAACCTAACCTAACCTAACCTAACCTAACCTAACCTAACCTAACCTAACCTAACCTAACCTAACCTAACCTAACCTAACCTAACCTAACCTAACCTAACCTAACCTAACCTAACCTAACCTAACCTAACCTAACCTAACCTAACCTAACCTAACCTAACCTAACCTAACCTAACCTAACCTAACCTAACCTAACCTAACCTAACCTAACCTAACCTAACCTAACCTAACCTAACCTAACCTAACCTAACCTAACCTAACCTAACCTAACCTAACCTAACCTAACCTAACCTAACCTAACCTAACCTAACCTAACCTAACCTAACCTAACCTAACCTAACCTAACCTAACCTAACCTAACCTAACCTAACCTAACCTAACCTAACCTAACCTAACCTAACCTAACCTAACCTAACCTAACCTAACCTAACCTAACCTAACCTAACCTAACCTAACCTAACCTAACCTAACCTAACCTAACCTAACCTAACCTAACCTAACCTAACCTAACCTAACCTAACCTAACCTAACCTAACCTAACCTAACCTAACCTAACCTAACCTAACCTAACCTAACCTAACCTAACCTAACCTAACCTAACCTAACCTAACCTAACCTAACCTAACCTAACCTAACCTAACCTAACCTAACCTAACCTAACCTAACCTAACCTAACCTAACCTAACCTAACCTAACCTAACCTAACCTAACCTAACCTAACCTAACCTAACCTAACCTAACCTAACCTAACCTAACCTAACCTAACCTAACCTAACCTAACCTAACCTAACCTAACCTAACCTAACCTAACCTAACCTAACCTAACCTAACCTAACCTAACCTAACCTAACCTAACCTAACCTAACCTAACCTAACCTAACCTAACCTAACCTAACCTAACCTAACCGCGAGGATGGCCCGGATCAGCTGGGGACTTCATCCCGAGGTGATCCGGACCATCTACAACGCGGCTGTGGAGCCGACGGTGCTGTACGCGGCCAGCAGTTGGTGCGCGGCAGTGGATAGACTTGGGATACGGAAGCAGTTGAACGTGGTGCAGCGCGGGTTCGCCCAAAAACTTTGCAAGAGCTACCGGACGGTCTCTCTGCACTCGGGGCTGATCCTGGCTGGAATGCTCCCTCTGGACCTCAGAGTTCGCGAGGTGGCCTCGTTGTACGAGGCCAAGAGAGGGGTGTCCCAGTCATGGTTGGGAGACAGAGAGATCGAACGGATGACTCCAGCAGTTGAGGCGCCTCACCCCGCGGAGCATGTGCGCCTGGAGTTCACCAGTCTGGTAGACGAGGATCAACTTCAGCGCACCAATAACATCGAGGTGCGCATTTTCACGGACGGGAGCAAGATTGAGGGTCGCGTCGGCGCCGCGTTATCCATTTGGAATAACGGGGCCGAAACTAAGACCCTCAAACTTGCTCTCTCGCCGCACTGCACCGTCTATCAGGCCGAGCTCCTGGCCATTAGCAAAGCGACCAGTGAGGTCCTCAGACGCGGCGCGGCCACGTTTGGCGTTCTCAGCGACAGCAGAGCCGCACTCATGACAGTTATAAACCATCGCGCCCTCCACCCGCTGGCGGTTGAAGCCAGACAGAACATCAGGCGGGGCTTGGCCCAGGGCAAGGAAATCTCCTTATTCTGGGTCAAGGCCCACGTAGGGTTGGAGGGCAACGAGCGAGCCGACTTGCTCGCAAAAGGGGCGGCTCTGCGGTCGAAGGTAGCGCCACACTATAGTCTGTGCCCCGTTTCGTTCGTGAAGCGAGGTCTACGCCAGATCTCGCTTGGCGAATGGAACGAACGGTACAAGTCGGGTGAAACTGCTTCCGTGACCAAGCTCTTTTTCCCATGCGCAGTGGCGGCTTACAGCATCGTCCGCAAGATGGGAGTCGCTAGTACAACGACTCAGTTGCTAACGGGGCATGGTGGGTTCTCCGAATACTTGACCTTGACCCGTTTCAAGTGCAAGGAGAACCCATCATGCGCCTGCGAACCGGGGGTAGATGAGACAGTCGTACACCTCGTTGTGGACTGCCCGATCCACGCGAGGGATCGTTTTAATTTGGAACAGGAAATAAAAATTAAAATTGTATTAAAAAACTTACCAATATTGCTCACTAAAGAATATAGAAAAAGCTTCTTAGAATACTGTAATAAAATAATTAGAATAGTTAATAAAAGAAATAGCTGATAAGGTCACCACCAGTGTATATTTACATATAAATATCCCAGGGTGGTGACGATGATAAGATAAACTATAGGCTAAGAAGCCACAATTGTTAGTATTAAGTTCAGAAGCTGGTTGGAATTAAATGATAATTTTTGTTTTAAATTTAAGTAGAAATAAGACCACATATGTACAATAGTAAATAGGAAAAGTTTGTAAACATAGTTAATAAGAGTTAAGAAAAAGAAAAATAAAGTATAAATATTCATAGATACACACCCACCCCCCACCACCTGTCCCCGAAGTATGAAAGGTATAGCGTGAAAGTACGAGAGGTATATAAGCGAGAACTGGTATGTTACAAGAGGACTGGAATGGAAGCGAGAAACCAAATTTATTAAGTATCAGTACAGTCAGTTTATTAAGTATCAGTATCAAACCCTGAGTGGGTTTTTTTAGTAAAAAAGCAGTCGATAGACTAGGGAACAACACACCGCATTGTTTAGAGTAGGCTCTGGCGACTTACCCTGTATACAGCCTAGAGGTGTTAGAAAAAAAAAAAAAAAAAAAAAAAAAAAAAAAAAAAAAAAAAAAAAAAAAAAAAAAAAAAAAAAAAAAAAAAAAAAAAACTAACCTAACCTAACCTAACCTAACCTAACCTAACCTAACCTAACCTAACCTAACCTAACCTAACCTAACCTAACCTAACCTAACCTAACCTAACCTAACCTAACCTAACCTAACCTAACCTAACCTAACCTAACCTAACCTAACCTAACCTAACCTAACCTAACCTAACCTAACCTAACCTAACCTAACCTAACCTAACCTAACCTAACCTAACCTAACCTAACCTAACCTAACCTAACCTAACCTAACCTAACCTAACCTAACCTAACCTAACCTAACCTAACCTAACCTAACCTAACCTAACCTAACCTAACCTAACCTAACCTAACCTAACCTAACCTAACCTAACCTAACCTAACCTAACCTAACCTAACCTAACCTAACCTAACCTAACCTAACCTAACCTAACCTAACCTAACCTAACCTAACCTAACCTAACCTAACCCGAGTCTTACGCCACCTCTCGTGACGATCAGATCATTTTCCGTGTTGCTCCGCGATTGAAAAATCTTTTTGGTGGGTTTTTCTTGACTTACAACAACGCGAGTTATACCAAAATCTGCGTCTCGGCGGCCCCTAACTGATGACATATCGCACGCTAAGGGGACGATAGTCCTTCAGCCGGAACATCAGTTTTCAGTGAAGTTTTGAGGTTGTTCGCCACGTGGTGTATCACTTTTATCGCTATAACTTTGTGAATTGTGAACGGATATACAGACAGCAAGTTTCCCCGACTGCGGGCAGTGGAGCCCCACCCCTTACGCTGGTCAGTTTTTCCCGGAAAGCGCTGGTTTCTCCGGGAAAACGAGAAAAACAAGAACCACGTGGGCACGTGGTACCAGATCCGGCAGCCGGAGAACGCTGATTTTTTGCTGAGAAGAGGACACTACCGCTAGGAACACTTTTTCGGTAACAGAAAAATTTTCACACCACCAGAAAATTATATTTAGCAATTAGAAGTTGCCAACTTTATGCACCTATAGCGGTGAAACCGGAGCAGTTAGCGGAATTCTGCAACTGCTATAAGTTGCGCGCTCATTTGGACTACGTGGCTGCTGAATTTCAGAATTTTAGCGTGGGAGCTGTAGTAACCATAATTAGAATAGTGATTTTTCAGATTTTTTGTAAATTTTTCCACGTGTATTTAAATATTTCCAAATTGATAATTGTTATATTGTGCGCCCTTGTTTTTTACAAATTTTCATATTTTTTATAGATTTTTAGCTTCAGTATATCCCGAGATATCGATTTTTTCGTGTTTTTCAGTAATAAATTGTAAAATTATAGTAAAATTAACTTTTTTGGCTAAGAATCGGTTTTTTCAGCATCTAACCTAGTTGTTTGAGCCCAAAGACCAGGCTTATATCTTAAAAAACGGGAAAATTAGGAAAATTAAGCTTTTTGGTTTTTCTGGTTTCAAAGTTTGAACTTCGATATTTCGGGAACTACGGCACCTACGAGACTCGGATTTTCGAGGCTACACGTGCGATACGGTTGTCTTTTTGGAGAATAACGTTTCAGGCGCTTTCAGGAACATTTTTTATTTTGACCTGAGTGCCCCCCTATCAGATAGAGGAAGTCACGCCGGGTCGAATATAGCAAACCCGAGTCTTCTCCGACCACTAGGGCCGGAGATATCAGGGTTTGAAGTTGTGGTTTGACAGCTCGGCGGCCATTTTGGAAAACTCTCGAGACCCATAAGTCTGGAACCGGTGGTCGTACGAAGTTGCGGTTTCTGAATTCGATATCTGGGTCTCGAGGACTCTCCTGCTCCTGAATTTCAGTCGGTTCTGGGGACAAAAAATCGGGTCTCCTGAAAGTGTGTGCGCGGGGCGGGGGACGTAAGGGCGAGTCGTGCGGTCCAAGTCCGAGCCTTCTACGACATCTGGAACGGGAGTTACAGGCCGTCAAAGTTTGACTTTGACAGCTCGGCGGCCATCTTGAAAAGTTTTAAAATCTCATAACTCCTGAACCGGTGGCCCTGGAGGGACCGGATTTCGACCGCTTGAGTCGCGAGGCGACGCTCTAACTTGAGAAAATACTTTGGATCTTTTTCAGGAGTCTTCAGGATCTGAAAATTTCAGGTCCTGAAACTACCTCCAGTGGATAGGTCTCGGCGAGCTCAGATCGGCGAGCCCAAGCACGGGAATTTTGGGCCACTTAGCGAGGAGATAACCACCCTCGAAATTTTGGTTTCTCTGGTTTCTGGTTGGTGACCGGAACTTTAAACCGGCACTGTCTCGGAACCAGTTGAGGCTGATACCTCGTGTTTGGTATCGTTTGGAAGGGCACGACGAGCTCTATCTACTAAAATACCAAGAACAGCTCTACATAGAGCCTATTGTAAGAGCTTACATAGAGCACCCATTTTTTAACGAATTAAATTACAAATTGCACTATTGTGTACATTAACCAGAGATGTAAACGCTCTAAACTACTTTTAGACCTTCGCCATAGCGATTATACTTTTAAACCTTATTTTGTAAATAGTAGACTAAGTTTAGATTAAGTAGCTTATAATTGACTGGTTTATTGACTAGTGTCCTAGAGGCAAAGTAAACGTTGACACAGTAGCAGGGCTACACGTGACCAGTGTAGAGCATTTTAAACTCTACATAATTATTATATAAATAGGTTGCAACGTATATTTGTAAATAGAGACTTCCTTGCTGGCCAGTGATCTGGTAATCCTCTCCATCTAATCAGTGAATACACAAACAAACACACACACACTCACATACAAACTCACTCACTCACACTCACACGCACACACACACACATACACAAGCACAAACACTTACACGCATACGCATTAAGTCTCTACTGCTTGGGTACCATATACATACCCGACAGTTAATAACCACAGCTAAATTAGCTAATAGCACCTCCAATATGGCTGCAATTATGGAGAGATCATTGACGGGGAAGGCGGAAGATGACCAGCCAGTTGTCGCATCACAGCCTGAAACCGTAGCTGCAAAATCCTCATTCAGGAAAAGCTACGAGACCTTTGAAGTCAATATGTCATCAACACCCAAGGCTGTAATGCCTAAGGATATGATACCTAAGGCCACAACATCAAAGGCCACAACAACAACCAGGGCCACAACATCAAAGGTCCCTACCACTGCACTGGTTGCTCCTTCCACAACAAAGACCGCCTCCCCGGGAAACTATGATATGGGTGCAAGAAAGCCGGTGACCGCAAAGACAAAAAGCCCCAGTCCTGAGAAAGGAAAGAAATACGCCAGTAAGACAGCAGAAGCGAAAGCTTATTTGATGAGCGCAAAGGCCTTCTTAAAGGAGTCGCGAAATCTGAGAACGGACATCAAAGACGGGGTCACCGCGGCGATAAATCGGCTTTACGAACTTGTCGCGGAATGCGAAAAAGAAAAAAGGGTAATCAAAAATACTAGTGAGCCCATAACAGAACAACCTTTGCCTGGAAGTGACTACGCAGACTTGGCTGCAAAAATAAAAGAGCATTCTAAACTGCTAACACAGAATGCAGACCAAATGAGGGTTCTAACTGCTGCGTTGGAAAACAACACCGAAATACGTGCAAACCCCACGTATGGAAGGTGATACTCGGGTGCCCAACGGAATCGGATAGGGATAGGGTGCGGGAAAAACTGGTATCTGGGCGCCTGGTTGTCGAGGACGTCAAAAACAAAGACCCTATGGTTGTGCTAAAGGATGTCCTCACCATCAACTCAGACGAGGAGATAATTGAGGCACTCCGGAGACAGAATCGGGAGGTTTTCGACGGCCTCGGGAAGGAGGATGATAGGATTCAAGTTAGGTACCGGAAAAGGGCTAGGAACCCTCACGTGTGTCACCTGGTGCTTTCGGTATCTCCAAAATTATGGAAAAGGTCGATAGAGCTGGGTGCATTGCGTGTGGATTTGCAGCGGGTCCGAGTGATGGACCAATCTCCTCTCGTGCAGTGCTCCAGATGTCTGGCATATGGTCACGTTAGGAAGTACTGCACGGAGGAAGCGGACACATGTAGTCACTGTGGGGGCCCACACCTAAAGGTGAAATGTGAACAGTGGATATTAAACACAACACCCACGTGCAGGAATTGCGTGAAGGCCAAGATGGCACGAACGGAGCACAATGCCTTCAGCGATGATTGTCCCATTCGAAGGCGTTGGGAAAATATAGCGCGGTCCACGGTGGCGTATTGCTAAGGTGGATGCGGAGACCATGGCATGCCACGTGTTTCAGGCAAATTGTATGAAGAAGCAGCTGGCCATGAATGAACTTATGATAGAGGCCACAAATCAAAAAGCTACAGCAGCACTGGTTCAGGAACCGTACGTTGGGGCGGGTCGGGGCATTAGGAATTATCAAGGTGTAAGACTCTTTTATAATGATGCCTCGGGTGGGGGTACCATCAAGGCGACAATCGCGGTCTTCGACAGTAGCATTGATGTCACACAGTACCCTAGACTCACTACTGATAATGTCGTTGTCGTGGGACTCTCAACCACGGCATGGAGAGTCACGCTGGTCTCCTATTATTTTGAGCCGGACCGACCTATGGACCCCTACATCCAACAACTTAAAACCATAGCGGAGACACCTGGGCTGGGAAGAATTGTGATGGGAGGAGATGCAAATGCCTGGAATACGTGGTGGGGTAGCGTGTCGGTGGACGCCCGAGGGGAGTCCTTCATGGGCTTGATCGACGAGCTGGGCCTCCACGTGCTAAATGTGGGTGATACCCCGACGTTTGACACAATCAGAGGCGGATTACCATTCCGAAGTCATGTGGATGTCACCTTTTGCTCGGGTAATCTGTTGCCCCTCGTGTACAACTGGAGAGTGGAGAAGCATCTGACGAGCTCGGACCATCACGGTATCAGTTTCAAAATCAGACTCCAGAAAGCAAACGGAACGGATATTAGGCGAACCACTAGGCTATATAACACCAAAAAAGCCAATTGGGAGTTATTTAATACCAAGCTGACCCAACTGAGAACGGAGAATGACCTAACAGCCTCAGAAATTGAGAGGATTGAGCATAGAAGCGAATTGGAGACTGCAGTTAACGTGTTCACGAAAGTGATAACCGAGGCCTGCACCGCTTCTATGCCAAATAAAAGCGTGGAACAAAAATTGAGGATTCCGTGGTGGTCTGAGGAGCTTGCAAAACTAAAAAGAGAGGTGTCCACCAGGAGGAACCGCATAAGGTGTGCGGCACCGGTTCGTCGGGAGAGAGTCGTTGGTGATTACCTGCAGTGGAAAGATAGGTACGAGACAGAGGTGAAAAAGGCTCAAATTAACAGCTGGAAAGATTTCTGTAACAAACAGGATAGAGAGGGGATGTGGGAGGGGATCTATAGGGTCATTGGCAGGACCGCGAAGAGAGTCGAGGACGTACCCCTGGAACTGAATGGCGTGGCCTTGGATGCAGAACAGTCGGTTAAGTTGTTAGCTGATGTCTTTTACCCGGAGGATCGAGAAGAGGACGACACAGAAGAACAAACTCGCGTCAGAGAGAGTGCGAGGAGAGTGACCGAGGAGCCCTGCGGTTTACCGCAGGACCCACCGTTCACTCCCTTCGAACTCGAGATAGCTATCAGGTCATTTAACCCCAAGAAGGCTCCGGGAGCCGACGGACTTACGTCCGATATCTGTAGCCACGCCATCAGAAGCGAACCGATGCTGTTTCTTGCCCTAGCAAACAAATGCCTCAAGTTACATCACTTCCCAGTGGCATGGAAGGAGGCAACCGTCGTTGCACTCAGGAAGCCGGGCAAGGATAGCTATGTTCTTCCAAAATCTTATAGGCCTATCGGGCTTCTCCCGGTACTGGGTAAAATACTGGAGAAGATGGTCATGGCAAGGCTGAGATACCATCTCCATCCACGCATAAGCTCGTACCAGTACGGATTTATGCCCCAGAGGAGCTGTGAAGACGCCCTCTATACCCTAGTTCAGCACATACGAACACAGCTGGACGAAAGAAAAATGGTCACATTGGTGTCTCTGGACATAGAGGGCGCCTTCGACAGTGCCTGGTGGCCTGCCATAAAGATGCGGCTAGTTGAGGAAAAGTGTCCCGAGGGCCTTAGAAGAACCATCAACAGTTACCTTGAAGACAGACGGGTTAGAGTGAGGTACGCTGGCAAGGAACATAGCAAAAGAACAAGAAAGGGGTGCGTTCAAGGCTCTATTGGTGGGCCAATACTATGGAACCTCCTCCTGGATCCCTTACTCAAGAGTCTAGAAACTAGGGGCAATTATGTGCAAGCCTTTGCCGATGATGTTGTCCTGCTGTTCTGTGGCAATACGGCCGCCGAAATCGAGAGGAGTGGAAATGCCACTCTCGACCATGTTCAGGCGTGGGGTGTCCGAAATAAACTCAAATTTGCACCGCATAAAACAAGCGCTATGCTCATAACGCGCAAGCTTAAGTACGACACCCCTCGTCTGAGCATGGGAGGGGTAGGCATTGACATGGCAGAAGAGGTAAAGATACTTGGTCTGACTATTGATAGGAATTTGAATTTTAACTCCCACTTAACAAATGTGTGTAAAAGGGTGACGAGTATACACAAACAATTGATTGGGGCGGCGAAGGCCAGTTGGGGGCTCCACCCGGAGATCATCCACACAATATACACGGCAGCTGTGGAACCTATAGTTCTGTACGGGGCCAGCGCATGGGCACCCGCGGTCGAGAAGCTGGGGGTTGTTAAGCGTCTGAACTTCATTCAGCGCAGCTTTGCCCAAAAAATTTGTAAGTCATACCGAACGGTCTCCCTCCACTCGGCGCTGCTCTTGGCGGGGATCCTCCCTCTTGATCTTCGTGTTCGCGAAGCAGCACTGCTATATAGGGCCAGGAGGGGGGATTCTCTCCCTGAGCTGGTCGGGCGGGAGGCCGAGCGGATGACATCGGTCATGGAAAGCCCACACCCTGCGGAGCAAATGTGCCTGGAGTTCCATAGCCTGGAGACCAATGAACAAGTTGTCGCAACGCGTAACAATATGGTGCAAATTTACACGGATGGTAGCAAGATTGGGGGCAGGGTGGGGGCCGCATTATCCATATGGAATGATGGGGCTGAAACCCGTGCCCGTAAGCTTTGTCTGCCATCATATTGTACAGTCTACCAGGCGGAACTCCTTGCCATTTGTGAAGCAACAAACGAGATAAAAAGGCACAAAGATAAAAAGTTCGGCATATACAGCGACTCGACCGCGGCACTCCAGACGGTCGCGAATCCCGGTTGTCTCCACCCTCTAGCAGTTGAAACACGAGCAAACTTAAAAACCATTGGTCACCAGAATAAATCTGTGAATTTATTCTGGATCAAAGCACACGCGGGGTTGGAGGGAAACGAGAGGGCCGACCAGCTGGCAAAAGAGGCGGCTTTGGGATTGAGGAGGGCACCGGACTATGATCGTTGTCCGATTTCCTTCATCAAGCGAACAATTCGTTCGCGCTCGCTCGATGAATGGAACCGGAGGTACGTGACCGGAGAGACCGCCTCAATAACAAAGCTCTTCTTCCCAAGCGCGCTGGACGCGTATAGAATTATAAAGAAAATCGGCGTAAATTTTTATCAGACGCAATTGCTGACGGGGCACGGTGGGTTTTCCGCGTACTTGACGAGGTTCAAGTGTAGGGACAACCCATCGTGCGCCTGTGAACCGGAAGTGGAGGAAACAGTTCCCCATTTAATCACGGAGTGCCCTATTTACAGTAGACTGAGATTCGACACCGAAAACAAAATAAACACAAAAATAGATATGGATACAATTAGCATAATCATGGCCAGCAAAGAAAGGAAAATATTTATAGATTACTGTGTCCAAATTGTAAAAAAGGTTATTTATAAAAATAAAGTAGATTAAGTACATGATGACGGAATAACTTGAAGTTATTACCGTATATCATAAATTAAACGTGTATTAGTTAAGTAAGCAACTAGAACAGTAAGATCTGCATGTAATAACA
This sequence comes from Eilema griseolum, assembly GCA_963662185.1. NCBI lineage: Eukaryota > Metazoa > Arthropoda > Insecta > Lepidoptera > Erebidae > Eilema > Eilema griseolum. The sequence continues at coordinate 26,812 of CAVLEM010000045.1, forward strand.
TAGATATAGATTGTAAGAAAAGATGTTAATTATTAGAAATTATGTATTAAGAAAAGAAAATTGTATAAGGTGCCAAATAAAAAAGTGTATTATATTATTACCCAGTACTCCCTGTAATAAAATTGAAATAAAATAAAAAATTAGCTGTAGAGTTAGCAGGAATAGCAGGCAATCCCACCTGTAGTCGTGTGTAAGAGATTGAATGAAAGAAAGATACAGTATGAAGAATGAAAGTGCGAGAAGCAAAAAAGCGAGAAATGGAATGAAAGCGTCATGTAGCCAAAAACTCCAAAATATTTATACATTGGAGGTGCTAGGAATTTAAAAAAAAAAAAAAAAAAAAAAAAAAAAAAAAAAAAAAAAAAAAAAAAAAAAACAAAAAAAAAAAAAAAAAACCTAACCTAACCTAACCTAACCTAACCTAACCTAACCTAACCTAACCTAACCTAACCTAACCTAACCTAACCTAACCTAACCTAACCTAACCTAACCTAACCTAACCTAACCTAACCTAACCTAACCTAACCTAACCTAACCTAACCTAACCTAACCTAACCTAACCTAACCTAACCTAACCTAACCTAACCTAACCTAACCTAACCTAACCTAACCTAACCTAACCTAACCTAACCTAACCTAACCTAACCTAACCTAACCTAACCTAACCTAACCTAACCTAACCTAACCTAACCTAACCTAACCTAACCTAACCTAACCTAACCTAACCTAACCTAACCTAACCTAACCTAACCTAACCTAACCTAACCTAACCTAACCTAACCTAACCTAACCTAACCTAACCTAACCTCCTACCCCTGGGATCTCGAGGCTGGCGTCCTTAAGAGGGTCTACGAGGAGGGCGCCCTGATGCGGCGTGTTGCAGGAGGTCGGCCGCTTCCGGAGGAGATCGATCGCTGGAGACAGGAGGCTCGCGATGTTCTCTTCCGGAAGTGGGCCGATAGACTGGCTACGGCAAGGAGTAGCTTGCTGCTTGTGGGGGCCGTTCGGCCCGTCCTGCGTGAGTGGGTAGAACGGGGTCATGGGGCTCCCACGTATCACCTCACCCAACTTCTCACGGGTCATGGCTGCTTCGCCAAGTACCTGTGGGAGGTGGTGGGGGTGGAAGCGGAGCCCCGGTGCCGAAACTGCACCAGCGGTGACCCCGACACGGCACACCACACCTTGGCCGTGTGTGACGCGTGGGGCGGTCAAAGAGCGGCCCTCACAAGCATCATTGGTGTGGACCTCTCGCTGTCGGCCGTAGTTTCAGCTATGGCCGGCAGCGAACAGTGTTGGGCCGCCGTCGCCTCGTTCGCTAGCGAGGTGATGGCGGCCAAGAGAGAGGCACTGCGGGAGCGGGAGCGAGCTGGGCTCACTCTTCCACCCCGCAGGCCCCCGGCGAGGGGACGCCGGCGAACGCAATTCGCCCGCGTCCCCGAATGAGAGTGGCCACGGGCAGTGGGTCGGGGGACCCACTGCCCCTATGCTGATGTGGCGGAATGCGCCCCTGTGTGTTCCTGGGGTGCATTCTTGAGGTGAAAAAACCCCCACCATTCCGGCCTGATTACCGGGATGGTGGGGTCTTGAGTAGCGGGCCTACCAAGGGCGCCCCTAGCCGAGTCGCGGTGAGCAGACTATCCCGCGGCTCGGATTAGGCGAAGGAGGAACACCGTGGTGGTTTAGTGGGTAGTCTGGCCTTTGTCCGAGGCCAGGAGTCCCACACGAAGCGAGCCCCCTGCCCCCGCGGGGGGTGAGCGAAGTGCGTAAATGCATTCCACCACGTAAACAAAAAAAAAAAAAAAAAACCTAACCTCCTAAATGAAAACAGCAGGGCTCTCGCTGACATAAAAAGCTGCTTGGAGACCAATAAAGAGAGCAGGGGGTTGTCATATGCGGGTGTGGTGGCGAACGGCGCCGGGGGTCACCCCCTGAGGCGGCCGGCGCTGCACTCGCTTGTGGTAACCTCCAAAGACATCAACAAAACGGGGGAGGAACTACTCACCGACCTGAGGCGGACCGCGCGGGAGGACGACGAATGGGTCACGGTAGAGCGGGTTCGCAAGGCCAGAGACCGGAAAGTTGTTCTTGGATACAAGACGGTAGAACAGCGGGAAAAGGCTAAAGGGGCGCTGGAGAGGCGGCAGGATGCTCTTAGTGTGGCAACCGTCCACAATAAGGACCCCCTGCTTGTCCTCTACAACGTCCTGAAGGTATACAAGGATGAGGAACTATTGGAAACCATCCGAGCGAGGAATAAGAACATTTTCCGAGATCTGGAGGCGACCCAAAATAGGTTGTCGGTCAAATTCCGACGTAATGCAAGGAACCCGCTCACCGTCAACGTAGTCCTGCAAGTCTCGCCCACTATATGGCGCAGAGCACTGGACCAGGGAACATTGCACATAGACATACAACCGGTCAGAGTGGCAGACCAATCTCCACTCGTGCAGTGTTCCAAATGTCTAGGCTTCGGGCACAGTCGTCGGTTCTGCAAGGAAACAGAGCCCAAATGCAGCCACTGCGGTGAGCAGCATCTGAGGGTGGACTGTCCTAGTTATAGGACAGGAAAGGAGGCCAGGTGCTGTAACTGCAGTCGGAACAAAAATGACGATTCTGCGCATGATGCATTTGACCGGGATTGTCCGGTTCGCATCAAGTGGGACAATATAGCGCGGTCTGCAACGCAGTACTGCTAAGGGCACCTTCAGGAACGACTCACAATACAAAGTGCTGCAGGCAAACCTCCAAAAAGCGAGGGGTGCTACTGATGACTTCATTCTGGAAGCTGTCAGGAGGAAGGCGTCAGTCGCACTCATCCAGGAGCCGTACAAGGACCCTATAAGGGGCGGGATGAAAAGATACCGGGGAGTACGCATCTTCCAGAATACTGGGCCAGCAACGGGCACTGTAAAAGCGGCCATCGCCGTATTTGACCCGGACTTGGACGTCGTACAATGTCCACAACTCACCACCGACAATATCGCTGTGGTGAGGATCCGTACCAAGGCCTGGGAGATGACCCTAGTATCACTGTATTTCGAACCCGATAAACCCATCGGCCCGTACCTGGATCATCTCAGCATAGTGAGCTCCAGGCTGGGCCCAGGACGGCTCTTAATCGGAGGCGATGCCAATGCGAAAAGCGCTTGGTGGGGAAGTCCCGTTGAGGATGAAAGGGGTGAAGACCTACTGGGGACCCTCATGGAGATGAGGTTACACATCCTCAACGATGGAAGGAGGCCCACCTTCGACACCATCAGGGGGGGCAAGAGGTACTGTAGCTACGTCGATCTGACGGCATGTTCGGGAGACTTGCTGGGACTGATCGACGGCTGGAGGTGCGACGAAGGTGTGGTGAGCAGCTCCGATCACATCGGCATAGAGGTCAACATAAAATTAGAGGCATCAAAAGGGTCTAGCATCAATAGAACAACCAGGCTGTACAACACCAAGAAAGCGAATTGGACCATTTTTCATGAGAAAATGTCCAGCGCCTTGGTGGGGGACAGCCTGGTTGTTGAAACGATCAAAAACATAGACACCACTGGGGAGATTGAAGAAAAATTGAGCAAATTTAATAAATGCCTATCCGAAGCATGTTTGGCAGCTATTCCAAAATTAAAGAATAAAGAGACAGTAACTATGCCGTGGTGGTCGGAGAAGCTCAGCCAAATGAGGAGGGAGGTCGTCACCTACAGGCGCCGAATCAGGAACGCCGCTCCCATCCGCAGACAATATGTCGTGGACCAGTACCTTGAGCGCAAAGATAGGTTTGAGTCGGAGGTCAAATTAGCACAGACTGCGAGCTGGGTAAATTTCTGCACCAAACAGGATAGGGAGGGGGTGTGGGAAGGAATATATAGGGTCATAGGGAGGACCACGGTAAGGGAGGAGGATCTTCCTCTCAAACACAACGGGGTACAATTGGACGCTAGTGGGTCCGCCGGTCTGCTCGCCTCGGTCTTCTATCCGGAGGACCGAGTCGAGGAGGACGATGCGGATCATGAGGGAGCTCGCGCATTGGCCAAGACGGTCAATGACGCGAGTGAACATGATGTTTACGACCCGCCATTCACCGTCGATGAGCTGAAGGATGCGCTAGGCTCCTTCAACCCGAAAAAAGCACCGGGAGCTGACGGCTTCACAGCCGACATCTGCACCCACGCAGTGAACTGCGCCCCGATACTGTTCCTTGAGCTGCTGAACAAGTGCCTGGCCCTGGAATACTTCCCAAAACCATGGAAGGAGGCAACAGTAGTTGCCCTCAGGAAACCAGGTAAGGATGAGTACAACTCCCCCAAGTCATACAGGCCGATTGGACTCTTACCTGTACTCGGGAAGTTGTACGAAAAAATGTTGGCTGCTCGGCTCAAGTTCCACTTATTGCCAAGGATTAGTACTTGCCAGTACGGCTTCATGCCCCGGAGGAGCACCGAAGACGCCCTGTATAACCTACTTCGACACGTGCGTGGCAAACTTGATAACAAGAGAATTGTCACGTTAGTGTCTTTGGATATAGAGGGCGCCTTCGATAGCGCATGGTGGCCAGCTATAGTAGTACGACTGGCTGAGGAAAAGTGTCCCGTTAACTTGAGGCGAGTGGTCAGTAGCTACCTGAGCGAAAGGACAGTTCGTGTAAGATACGCGGGCGCGGAATGCAGAAGAGGCACCCAGAAGGGCTGCGTCCAGGGCTCAATCACCGGACCCTTGCTATGGAACCTACTTATAGACCCTTTACTGAAAATGCTAGAGGAGAGTGGGGAATATGTCCAAGCCTTCGCAGATGACGTGGTTCTCATCTTCGATGGAGATTCCGCGCAGGAAATCGAAAGGCAGGCCAATGCCTCCCTCGAACGTGTTCGGGCGTGGGGTGTCAAAAACAAATTAAAATTTGCACCACATAAGACGAGCGCGATGGTAATAACAAAACGTCTCAAATATGACAACCCACGCTTGACCATGGGCGGGGTGGACATTGGCCTGGCTGACGAGATCAAAATATTAGGTCTCACAATAGACAAAAACATAAACTTTAACAGTCACGTCAAAAAAGTTTGCGCAAAAGCTGTAGGAATCTACAAAAAACTGGCACGAACAGCGCGGATCAGCTGGGGGCTCAACCCGGAAGTGATCCGAACCATTTATACGGCGGTGATCGAGCCCGTCATCTTATATGGGGCCAGCGTATGGGCTGACGCCGTGGAAAAGGAGTGCGTCAAGAAGCAACTGAACGCGGTACAACGTGTGTTCGCCCAAAAACTAACGAAAGCCTACCGGACGGTCTCCCTGAACTCGGCACTGCTGCTGGCTGGGGTACTCCCTCTGGACCTCCGAGTTCGGGAGGTGGCTTCATTATATGAGGCCAAGAGGGGAGTGCACCAGCGGTGGCTGGGGGACAGGGAGATCGAACGGCTGGCACCCATCCTGGCAGCCCCGCATCCCGCGGAGCGCACGCGTCTGGAGTTCGACAGCGTGGTAGACGAGGAACAACTTAACACCATCCAACATCATGACGTAAGAATTTTCACTGACGGGAGCAAGATTGAGGGTCGCGTCGGGGCTGCTATCTCCATATGGAACAGCCAGTCCGAAACAAAGGCCCGCAAGCTTGCTCTCGCCAAACATTGCACCGTCTACCAGGCGGAGCTCCTGGCGCTGCGTGAAGCGGTGTGCGAGGTAGAGCGATACC
>CAVLEM010000045.1:35000-42500 GCA_963662185.1 Eilema griseolum
CTAACCTAACCTAACCTAACCTAACCTAACCTAACCTAACCTAACCTAACCTAACCTAACCTAACCTAACCTAACCTAACCTAACCTAACCTAACCTAACCTAACCTAACCTAACCTAACCTAACCTAACCTAACCTAACCTAACCTAACCTAACCTAACCTAACCTAACCTAACCTAACCTAACCTAACCTAACCTAACCTAACCTAACCTAACCTAACCTAACCTAACCTAACCTAACCTAACCTAACCTAACCTAACCTAACCTAACCTAACCTAACCTAACCTAACCTAACCTAACCTAACCTAACCTAACCTAACCTAACCTAACCTAACCTAACCTAACCTAACCTAACCTAACCTAACCTAACCTAACCTAACCTAACCTAACCTAACCTAACCTAACCTAACCTAACCTAACCTAACCTAACCTAACCTAACCTAACCTAACCTAACCTAACCTAACCTAACCTAACCTAACCTAACCTAACCTAACCTAACCTAACCTAACCTAACCTAACCTAACCTAACCTAACCTAACCACAGTCGCCCTTCACCTCTCTGGCGATACGGAGCGTTTTTAACCTCTCTCCGCAATAAAAAATTCGAAAAAGTGGGTTTTTCTTGACGTATCGAGACGTACGATACCGCAAAAGTTGCGTCTCGCCGGCGCCCATCTGCTGGCGTAGCGTCTTCGTCGCGCCCGATCACCCAGTGACCGTGAAAAGTGGGAAACTGAAGTTTAAGTTCGCGCCGCCACGTGGTTCTACTGAAAATAGTTAATAACTGAGTGAATTGTGAACCGATCTTCCGGAAAAAGGTGTCCCCGGCTGCGGGCAGTGGAGCCCCACCTCTTACGTTGGCAAGTTTTTCCCGAAAACCGCTGGTTTTTCCGGGAAAACCAGAAACCTAAAACCACGTGGGCACGTGGTACCAGAACCAGCAGTCCGAGGACCCTGATTTTTTGTGGTGAGGAGGATCTCACAGGCAGCAACAAGAAACTGGTAACAGAAAAATTTTCCAATAGATAGAACCTTTAATATAACTATTTAAAAGTGCAAAGTTTGTGGACCTATAACAGCGATTCCAGATAAGATAGCGAAATTCCGCTAGTGCTATCTTTTGCGCGCTCGTTTGTTCTCCGTGCCTACAATTTTGTGGATTTTTTGGACTTCTTTTGTGCCCGCCATAAATTAAATAGTGTTTTTTCCGGTTTTTTATGTACATTTCCCGGAAAATCCCGGAAAATAGTCTTATTTATATTTGTTTAGATAGAGCTAATTTTTCTCTTAATTTTAAGATTTTTTGGATATTTTTGCGGTAGACCAGCTCGGAGATAGCGATTTTTTAAACATTTTTCCAAATTAATTAAAAAGGGGTAGACTTTCATTATTTTTGGCGTCGGGGTAGGGTTTAGACAAGCTTTCTACACTTGTTTAAGCCCAAACTAGCCCTTTCTAGCGTCAAGAATAAGGAAAATCGTAATTTCCGACCATTCACACAGGATCCGCACGAAGTTTGCTTCTGAGCTTTCTCCGGACTGGGTCGTTCTATCGCAAAAATTTTTTCTTTGCGGGACTTGTTGGGGAGCAAAAATTAAGTTTATAATAATTCTGTGCGTTTCTGAGTGTTTTCCTCAGAATTCAATTTTGGAAGTCTAGGAGGACGGAGGACGCCGTGCCAAACCCAGAAATCGATTTTGGGCCTTCTGCGACCAACGGTTTGGGAGTTACAGCCGGTCAAACTTTGACCTTGAACGCCCGCGGCCATCTTGGAAAACTTTCAACGCCCATAGCTCCGGGACCGGGGGTCGTAGGAGGACCAGACTTCGAGTGGGGGCGTCAGCGAAGGGTCATCTGCCTTGTGCCACACTTTTCTGGAAAATTCGGGAAAAATTTTCCCGGAAAATTTTCAAAATTTTCTTTACATTTTTGGCATAATAGTGTGGTGGAGGACGTCGGGCCAATCAGAGCGAAATTTTTCTGGGCTCGCTGGGACATCGGAGTCCGGAGATATACGAGCTCAAAGTTGGGCACGGCCGCCATCTTGGAAAACTTTGGAGTTGTATATCTCGGGAACCGGTGGTCGTAGCGACCTCTGGTTTCCACTGGGAGGCTCGGCTTCTTCTACCGGATCCAACTAGTGTGGTGGGGGGTAGACCCCACGAATTTGGGGGGTCACTTTTGGGGGCAACCCCTTTTGACCCCAAAGTCGAATTGGGGGATAGGTCTTGCCGGTACCTTTTCGGGGAGTCCTCGCTCGGGTCGATCGGACTGCTGGTTCGTGGGATATCGGGGTTTGAAATCTCGTGCGGATTACGCACGAAAACTTTTGAGCCCTGCTATCTCCGAACCCTTGGACCTAGGACCCCCGAGTTTGGGCTCGTTGTTGAGGGCTCGGGGAGCTCTACCCGCTCGACCTAGAGGGGTGACTCTACATAGAGTCTTAAAAATTTTTCTTGGTAGAGCTGGTGCTTTTTGACTGCGGCACCTAAACCCAGGCTCTTTGACCGTTTTACGCTTTACTGGGCGACTGTAAGAGGTTCGATACACCAAGTTCTTCAAATACATAAATTAAATTTAAGAGACTGTAGTGTAAAGAAGACGTATAGACATACGGAACTCTACATAGAGTAGACATCCACATTAAGTGCTAATTTAAGGGACAAAGGACTTAATCCTTTGACAGGACCAATTGGTCGATTTTATTTTATAAGTAGCTGTAAGTAGTTTTAGTTGCGACTTAAGACTCTTGTCTTACTGACTGGCCTTATTGGCCAATTAAGTTTGACGTAGTAGCTGGGCTACTACTAAGCATAGTACGGACGCATAAGCACCCTGTTCCAACCAACAGCCGTATTGGTTGAATACTAGGTCGACTGTCGGCAGCACACGCGCACACACATTACACGTCTACAAAAACACACACTAGCATTGACATACGTACACTTTACACATTCAGAACACTTGTACACACACACTGTTGACAGCCACGCGCAGGGATTAATATCTGCCAGACTAGATTAGGACGTCCCTGACCAATTTTTTGGCAGGCACATAGGTTAAGTTTTACTTTTTCTCACTTTAATTTTACTCATTTATTTATATACACCTGTGTTTCGTCTTTTTATTTGTGTAAAATTGTGAGCATAGTTTGCTCCATTAGTCCATCCGACTGTATTGCGTGGACATTATACCCACAATAATGGCAATGGAAAGAACACCGATAGCCAAGCAGGTTAGCTCCTCCCATCCTCCGATCTCATCACCCTCTCCTAAATCCCGACAAAGGTCGGTGAGAGAGAGTATTGGGGAAATAGAACACTCTATGGAGAGAACTACAACTTCTCCCATCGCTCAGGCCAAAGCAATTACTACAGGGCAAAAAACTAAGATTAGTGCCGCCCCTATCGTAGCCCGTCGTACATCAGCAACGTCAGCAACATCAGCACCGATGGCGGCAAAAATACCTGGAGCCACCGCCTTCTACATCAGTGCAGCTACGAATTTACGCGGCATTAGGACACCGGAAGATCGATACACGGCGGCTGTATCCTGTCTGGACTTAATTAAACAGGGATGTGTCGACTCTAAAAATATAAAGAGAGAAATAAAGCTCACTATCGAGGCCCAGGTCGACAACCTAAGAAAACTTCTGAAAGACATGGAAGGTGAACGAGCAAAAGGTCAGGCGAAAGCACCCAGACAGGGTAGAGTCTCCGATGTCGAATCTACGGTGGCTTCGGCCTCGGTTGCGGGACCGATAAAGACCGATGATGCGATGATGAGACGAATTGAGGAAAATACTAGGCTCCTACAAGAGAATGGCAAGGTCCTCGCCGAAATCCAAGGCAGCCTAAAGAAATGTGAAGAGGACAGGAGGTCACCAACCTACGCGACTGTAGTGGCGGACGTCACCAGGGCTGTACCCTCTAGGCGGCCGGCGCTGCACTCGCTGGTGGTTACCTCCAAAGATGATCAGAAAACAGGGGAGGAGCTGATAGAAGACCTGCGGCGGACCGCGCATGAAGAGGATGACTGGATCACAGTGGAGCGCATTAGGAAAGCCAAAGACCGCAAGGTGGTACTAGGTTTTAAAACTGCGGAGCTGAGGGAAAAGGCTAGAGGGGCGCTGGAGAGGGGGCGGGGGGGACTTAATGTGGAAACTGTCCACAATAAGGATCCTCTGCTTATCCTATACGGCGTCCTTAAGGCATATAAAGACGAGGAGCTGTTGAAAGCCTTGAGAGCTAAAAACAAGCACGTCTTTCGTGACCTCGACTCATCACAAGACCGGATGAGTATAAAATTCCGCAGGAACGCGAGAAATCCACTCACTGTCCATGTCGTGCTACAGGTTTCTCCCACGATCTGGCGCAAAGCACTGGAACAAGGAACACTGCACATCGACATTCAGCCAATCAGAGTGGCGGACCAATCGCCACTCGTGCAGTGTTCTCGGTGCCTGGGATATGGGCACAGTCGTCGCTTCTGCAAGGATGCAGAGCCCAAATGTAGCCATTGCGGTGAACAGCACCTGAGGGTGGACTGCCCCAGTTATAGGGCAGGCATAGAACCCAGTTGTTGCAACTGCGTGCTATCGAAAGGCGTCGACACAGCGCACGATGCATTTGACCGGGGATGCCCGGTCCGCAAAAAGTGGGATGACATAGCGCGGTCTGCCACGCAGTACTGCTAAGGGCGCCCCAGGGAATGACTCTCACTATATGGTTCTGCAGGCAAACCTCCAAAAGAAGAGATTGGCGACTGACGAATTCATTCTGGAAGCTGTCAGGAGGAAAGCGTCAGTCGCACTCATTCAGGAGCCGTACATGGACCCTGTTAGGGGCGGAATGAAGAGGTACCGGGGAGTACGCATCTTTCAGAACACTGGACCAGCTGCGGGCACTGTAAAGGCGGCGATTGCCGTCTTCGACAATGAGCTCGATGTTATACAGTGTCCGCAACTCACCACCGACAATATGGCGGTGGTGAGGATTCGTACCAGTGCCTGGGAGATCGCCCTGGTGTCTCTTTACGTCGAACCTGACAAACCCATTCGCCCTCACCTGGACCTGCTTGAGAGAGTAGGCTCCAGGCTGGGCCGTAAACGGCTCATTATTGGAGGCGATGCCAATGCAAAAAGTCCTTGGTGGGGAGGTGATGTTGAGGATGAGAGAGGTGAACACCTGATGGGTACTCTCGTAGAGATGGGACTACACATCCTCAACACAGATGGGGGGGTGCCCACCTTCGACACTGTCAGGGGGGGCAAAAGGTACTGCAGCTTTATCGATGTCACTGCATGCTCAGGAGATCTACTGAGCCTGATCGACGCCTGGAGGACGGACGATAGACTGGCGGCTAGCTCCGACCACATCGGCATAGTATTTAACTTAAAACTAATAAAATCACAAGGCTCCAGTATCAGCAGGACAACCAGGTTATTCAACACCAAGAAAGCAAATTGGAACCATTTTCATGAGAAAATGTCCAGCTCCTTGGTGATGAATGGCCTGGTTGTCGATGCCATAAACGATATTAATACCACTGTGGAGATTGAAGTAGCGTTGGTTAAATACAACAACTGCATCACAACAGCATGCAAGGAAGCAATTCCAGTAAAAACTAACAAACAGACACTTACTATGCCGTGGTGGTCGGAGAAGCTGGACAGGATGAAGAGGGAGGTCAGCACCTTTAGGCGCCGAATCAGAGTCGCTGCTCCAATCCGGAGACAGCAGGTGATAATGCGGTACCTGGAGCGCAAGGACAGATACGAGTCGGAGGTACGCCTAGCGCAGACTGCGAGTTGGAAGGAGTTCTGTACAAAACAAGACAGAGAAGGGGTCTGGGAGGGGATCTATCGGGTTATAGGCAGGTCTACAGCAAGGGAAGAGGACCTACCGTTGTCCCAAAATGGGGTAGATTTGGACGCCAGTGGATCTGCGGGACTCCTCGCTTCGGTCTTCTATCCGGAGGACCGAACCGAGGAGGACAACGCGGATCATGAGAGAACCCGCGCGTTAGCCAGCACGGTTAATGGCGGGGGTGAACATGAAGCTTACGACCCGCCATTCACTATTGGCGAACTTCGAGACGCGTTGGGCTCTTTCAACCCGAAAAAAGCACCGGGAGCAGATGGCTTCACAGCTGACATCTGCACTCACGCGGTGAACTGCGCACCGGTACTGTTCTTGAAACTGCTTAACAAGTGCCTGGAATTCGAGTACTTCCCGAAACCGTGGAAGGAGGCGACCGTGGTCGCCTTACGGAAACCAGGTAAGGACTCGTACAACTCCCCCAAGTCGTACAGACCGATTGGGCTCCTGCCTGTCCTGGGGAAAGTGTACGAGAAGATGCTGGCAGCTCGGCTCAAGTTCTATCTGCTACCTCGGATCAGTACTCGTCAGTACGGTTTTATGCCCCGGAGGAGCACCGAGGACGCCCTCTATAACCTGTTGCGGCACGTTCGTGGCAAGCTTCGTGAAAAGAGGATTGTCACGTTGGTGTCGCTGGATATAGAGGGCGCCTTCGACAGCGCATGGTGGCCAGCAATAATTATACGTCTGGCTGAGGAAAAGTGCCCCGTAAACTTGAGGCGAGTTGTCAGTAGCTACCTCAGTGAGAGAGCAGTCCGGGTAAGGTACGCGGGCGCGGAGTGCAGAAAAGGCACACAAAAGGGCTGCGTCCAGGGGTCGATAACGGGTCCCTTGCTGTGGAACCTGCTATTGGACCCCCTCTTGAACACTTTGGAGGAAAGCGGGGACTACGTTCAGGCCTTCGCTGACGACGTGGTGCTCATATTCGACGGGGAATCGGCCATAGAAATAGAAAGGCAGGCAAATGCCTCCCTCGAACGTGTTCGGGCGTGGGGAATCAAAAACAAGCTAAGATTCGCACCGCACAAGACCAACGCGATGGTCATTACCAAGCGATTAAAATATGACAACCCACGCCTGACCATGGGCGGGGTGGACATTTGCCTTGCCGATCAAGTTAAAATTTTAGGGCTGACGATAGACCGGAATTTAAATTTTAATACCCACGTCGACAACGTATGCAAAAAGGCCATGAATGTATATAAGGGATTAGCACGGACGGCCCGAATCTCCTGGGGGCTTAACCCTGAGGTGATTCGGACCATATATACAGCAGTAATCGAGCCTATTATACTGTACGCGGCATGCGCCTGGTACGGGGCCACGAGAAAGGAGTGCGTCGTGAAGAGGCTAGGCGCGGTTCAACGGGTGTTCGCACAAAAATTAACCAAAGCCTACCGCACGGTCTCCCTGAACTCCGCACTGCTGCTGGCTGGGATACTCCCTCTGGACCTCCGAGTTCGGGAGGTGGCCTCATTATACGAGGCCAAGAGAGGGGTGCCCCAGTCATGGCTGGGAGACAGGGAGGTCGAACGGCTGGCACCTGTTTCGGCAGCCCCGCACCCCGCGGAGCGCATTCACCTGGAGTTCGACAGCGTGGTGGACGAGGACCAACTAGCT
>CAVLEM010000045.1:52500-102000 GCA_963662185.1 Eilema griseolum
CCTAACCTAACCTAACCTAACCTAACCTAACCTAACCTAACCTAACCTAACCTAACCTAACCTAACCTAACCTAACCTAACCTAACCTAACCTAACCTAACCTAACCTAACCTAACCTAACCTAACCTAACCTAACCTAACCTAACCTAACCTAACCTAACCTAACCTAACCTAACCTAACCTAACCTAACCTAACCTAACCTAACCTAACCTAACCTAACCTAACCTAACCTAACCTAACCTAACCTAACCTAACCTAACCTAACCTAACCTAACCTAACCTAACCTAACCTAACCTAACCTAACCTAACCTAACCTAACCTAACCTAACCTAACCTAACCTAACCTAACCTAACCTAACCTAACCTAACCTAACCTAACCTAACCTAACCTAACCTAACCTAACCTAACCTAACCTAACCTAACCTAACCTAACCTAACCTAACCTAACCTAACCTAACCTAACCTAACCTAACCTAACCTAACCTAACCTAACCTAACCTAACCTAACCTAACCTAACCTAACCTAACCTAACCTAACCTAACCTAACCTAACCTAACCTAACCTAACCTAACCTAACCTAACCTAACCTAACCTAACCTAACCTAACCTAACCTAACCTAACCTAACCTAACCTAACCTAACCTAACCTAACCTAACCTGGGGTGTTGGTCGGGTAACCTCCACGTTGGCTTCCTCGTTTCTTCTCCCTCTGGACCACGGTCCTGGGGATCGGAAGCGGGGGGGCTGGTGCACCCTGGACGGCGGTTAATAGACTCCGACTCCAAGGAGGAGGAGCTCTGCTAGCCGTTGACTAATAACCCGGCAACCCAAAGCCCTTTTCAGGGCTAGCTGACCCCATTGCACGAGGGGGTCGTGGGATGGCGGGCCTGCAAGGCTCGCGAGGAGGGATCCATCCTCAGGACACCTCCAAGCCCTTTTCAGGGCTAATCCAACAGCCCTTCTCAGGGCTACTCCAAAAGCCCTTCTCAGGGCTAGTTGACCCCATGAAGAGGGGTCGTGGTGCGACGGACCTGCTAGGTCTGCGAGGCGGGATCCGAGAGGATCAGGTGACGGGTTGGCCCACTGCTCGCGCGGGGGCTGACAGGCACTCGTGCCACCGTCGGAGTTGGGGGGGTTGGCTGCCCTCCCGCGTCGCGTAGCCTCCGAATGATCGACAACGACCTGAGTGCTAGCCACACTCGGGAAGCCGTGATTTCGGAGAACGTGGGGCTTGCCTTAATTGGCCGGCCCGCGACAAGGAAAAGTCTATAAAACCCGACAGCGAAGTCGCTTAAAACCTACGGATACCAGGGGACCTCCGTAGTATATACCCCGCTTCCCGGAATGGCCGTCACCCGGGGAGTGTAAGTTGAACGGTTCAACTCGTGGGACTAGTAATGGAAAATTCAAACTTAAACCAAAACCAAAATGAGTCGATGGAGATCGAGACGGGGGTCGCGAGACCCCATGGCTCTCTCGTAGAAGCGGTGGTGGTGTTAGAGCGGCTGGAGGCCAGCGCTCCGACCACAAGTGGTGGGAGCTCGCGCTCGTCTTCCCCGAGTGGAAGACTGTGGCGGAAGAGAGTTCCGGAGACGGAGTCCGCGGAGGCTTCAAAAAAGCCTCGCGGCCGCCCGCCAACAACGGGCGAGTACGTCGGCCTTGCGCAAGCCAAGGCCGAGTTTATCGCGGCGACGGAGCGGGAGCTCAAGCTCCAAGCGGAGAGGGAGATGGCGGAGGACCTACAGCGCCAGCGGAGCAGAACTCTCTTCTTGAGAGAGTCCGCAAGTCCACAGTCCGGGCCTAGTCATCAGCCCCAAGGCGAAGCGGCTCCCACAGCCACTGAGCCCGTAAGCACGGAGCAGCTCACGGGCGCGATTGAGGCGGCGGTGGAGATGGTGCAAACCATCGCCAGCAAGAGCTCCAACCTAAAAGGACAATACGTGCGGGACCTGAAAGTAGCATGCTCGACAATTCTGGAGAACGTGCGCGTGCTCCGGTCCCGCACGGAGTCGGAGGAGGTGGCCCAGCTCCAGACCGAGCTGGCGGCTGTGCGGGCCGAGATGCGGGCCTGGCAGCAGCAGGCGCAGTCTGCGCCGCCCCCCATGAGCCGCGACGAGATCGGGTTTCTTGTCGACGCGCGGCTCGCGGGAATTGCGGACCGGCTGCTGCCGGAGACCCGTATCCGTCCGCCTCTCGAGGCGGACCGACGAAATGCGGCTCGGTCCGCTGATGGTGGTGAGCCTCAGATATTGCTCACCGCGGAGCTTCCGGCTCTTCCGCCGTCGCCTCCCCCCATACCCGTTCAAGAGGCCATCCATAAGAAGGGAAAGACCAAGAAGCCGAAGAAGAAGTCGGCCGCAGCAAGGGAGGCGGAGGCCGCTCGCCAGACCCGGGGGACACCCCCTTCGGCACCCTCAGCAGCTTCGGTATCTTCGTCGGTGGTTCCAGCGGCGTCCTCGTTGTCTTCCTCGACGTCTCCAGCACTTATGGGCTGGAACAAGGTCGCAGCCCGGCCGAAGGCTTCAAAGCCGGTTCAGGCCCGTGCTGCAGCTACCCCGGCGACGGCTGCGACTCCAACAGCGCCAGCCAAAGCTAGAAAACGTGGTGCCCGTGGGTCACGTAAACTGCGCGCCCCGCAAACTGCAGCGGTATGTCTCACGCTGCAGCCGGGCGCGCAAGAGCAGGGCATCACGTACCAAGACGTGATGGCCAAGGCTGAAGGTGTCATCGACATTAAGGCCTTGGGCATTGACGGCCTCCGGTTCCGTACCACAGCGACCGGGGGTCGGATGTTAGAGGTGGCTGGCGCTGACCGCGCCCGGAAGGCCGACGCCCTGGCCGCTAAGTTGCAGGAGGCGCTGGAGGAGGTCCGGGTCGCAAGGCCACAGAAGTGCGTGGAGCTGCGCATTTCTGGTCTGAGCGACTCGGCCTCTAAGGAACGGGTGGCAGCAGCACTAGCAGCTGAGGGGGGCTGCTCTGCAGATACAATTAAGGTGGGAGACATCCATCGCCCACCTGGTCGCCAGGGCACGGCGTGGTTACGTTGTCCGGTAGAGGCGGCCAAATTGTTGACGGATGGCCGTCGCATCCTTGTCGGGTGGTCGGTGGTCAGGCTGACCACCCTGGAACCAAGGCAGACGCGGTGCTTCCGCTGCCTGGAGCCGGGGCACGTTGGGGCCAAGTGCACTGCGGGCGTTGATCGCAGTGCACTCTGCTTCCGTTGCGGGCAGGCGGGTCACAAATCCGCCACCTGCACCGCGGAGCCCAATTGCCCGGTCTGTGCGGCGGAAGGGGTGGCGTCTGGTCACCGCCTTGGTTCCGAAAAGTGTAAGGCGGCCTCCCGAAAAAGGGCGGCCCCCAAAAAAGGTGGAGCTGCAGGTGGGGGGAATCCCACTCCACCCCTGCCGCAACCACGTGAGGAGGAGATGGACACCGCCCAATCATAATGGCACATCCCATCTCCATACTGCAGGCCAACGTCAACCACTGCGTCACTGCCCAGGACCTTCTGGCCCAGTCCATGGCGCAGTGGCAGACGATAGTGGCAGTAGTCGCCGAGCCGTATTACGTCCGCGACAGCCCGAACTGGGCTAGCGACCAAGACGGCTTGGTGGCTATCGTCACCCAGCGAACTGCCCCTCCCTTCGACCGAATGCGGAGGGGCCGCGGGTGTGTGCTCGTCGCGCTGGGTGGCGCTGCAGTGGTTGGGGTGTACTGCCCCCCAAGCAGAAGCCTCGCCGAGTTCGAGCAGTTGCTCACGGAGGTCGGGGCTCTGCTGGCAGAAGTACACCCCACCCCGGCGGTGGTGGCCGGCGACTTCAACGCTCACTCACGGGCGTGGGGATCTCCGGCTACCGATGCCCGGGGGGAGATGGTGATGGAGTGGGCGGTGTCACAGGGCTTGGTGCTGCTGAACCAAGGGGCGGTCCACACTCTTGTGCGGGCCCAGGGCAGCTCGATCGTGGATATATCGTTCGCCAGTTCTGTCCTGGCCCGACGTGTTTCCAACTGGCGGGTCGTCGAGGGGGTGGAGACCGCGTCGGACCACCGGTACATCCGGTTCGACGTCCTCGCCTCCTCGGCGGCTCAAGTGGTACTCGACCGCCCCTTGTTAGGGGAGGGTCCGCGGTGGCGCCTTGGATCCCTAGACCGGGAACTGGCCAAAGAGGCGGCTATCGTCGAGCGATGGGCTGCTGCAGATGGCGGCCTGGACGTGGACGCGAGGTGCGAGCGGCTCGCTGGAGCGCTGACTCGCGTCTGCGACGCGGCGATGCAGAGGGCGAGGCCTGTCCCGCCCCGGAGGCAGGTGTACTGGTGGCGTCCCCACCTAGCCGGGCTGCGTACAGCGAGCTACGCGGCCCAGAGGCAGTATACCCGCAGCCGAAGGCGGGCTATTAGAGACCTCGCTCGTGAAGAGCAATTGCACGCCGCGTACAGGGCCGCCCGTGAGGCCCTGAGCTCGGCGATCAAAGCCGCCAAGGAGGACTCCTGGAGGGAGTGGCTCGAGAGTCTCGACCAAGACCCGTGGGGGCGCCCGTACAAAACCGTGAGCCAAAAGCTCCGGCCATGGGCTCCTCCTCTCACTAGAACTCTCGAGCCGAACCTCTTGGACCGTGTGGTCAGTTCCCTCTTCCCTGCGAGGGAAGAGTGGGTCCCACCGCGGATGGCAGCATCAGGCCAGGTGCCGGCAGACGAAGGGGCAATACCTCCCGTGTCCGAGGCCGAGTTAGGGGCCGCGATCCTGGCGCTCAAGTCTAGGAACCGCGCCCCGGGCCCGGACGGCATCCCTGGGAAGGTGATTGCCACAGTCATGCCGGCACTGGAGGAGGAGACGCTGTCCCTCATGTCGGAGTGTGTGGCGTCGGGGAGGGTCCCGCGACGATGGAAGACCGGGAAGCTCGTGCTTCTTAAAAAGCACGGGCGCCCAGCCGAGTCGCCGTCGGCCTACCGCCCCATCGTTTTGCTCGACGAGACGTGCAAGCTGTTCGAGCGGGTGCTCGCTGCGCGTCTCGTCAGCCACCTGGAGGGGGCGGGGCCCAATCTTAGTGACGGCCAGTTCGGCTTCCGTCGCGGGAGGTCGACCCTCGACGCCGTATCCCGGCTGCGGGACGGCGTCGATGAAGCGGTTGCCGGGGGAGAGGTGGTGTTGGCTGTATCGCTGGATATAGCCAACGCTTTCAACACCCTCCCCTGGGAGACCATCGCGGAGGCGCTGAGGTACCACAACGTCCCGGGTTACCTCAGGCGCGTCCTGGCGGACTACTTCGTGGACCGGGTCATCATCTACCCGGCCCAAGACGGGGTGGTCCGCCGAAGTATGTCGTGCGGCGTTCCGCAGGGGTCGGTCCTCGGGCCGCTTCTGTGGAACGTCGGCTATGACTGGGTCCTGCGCGGTGCTACTCTTCGGGGGGTCGGCGTACTTTGTTACGCCGACGATACCCTAGTCACCGCGCGGGGCCCCACGTTTCGCGACGCCGCCGTCCTCGCTACGGCAGGCGTCGCTCACGTCGTTCGCCGCATCAGGGCGCTGGGGCTAAAGGTGGCCCTTGAAAAGTCCGAGGCCCTCTTTTTCCATGGGCCTCGGCAGACGCCGCCTCGGGATAGATCAATCATGGTGGGCGGCACCTCCATCGCTGTCGGGACCAGCCTGAAGTATCTCGGGCTCGTTCTCGACAGTCGGTGGCGGTTTGCGGAGCATTTCCGGCAGCTGGCACCCAAATTGCTGGCGTTTGCCGGGATGCTCTCGCGGTTGCTGCCCAACAGTGGAGGTCCGGGGTCTGCCTGCCGCCGTCTCTACGACGGGGTGGTGCGCTCCAAGGCGCTCTATGGAGCGCCGATCTGGGCGGAGGCCCTCTGCCCTGCTAATGTTGCGCTGCTGCGACGTCCGCAGCGCGCCATCGCGCAGAGGGCCGCACGGGCGTACCACACCGTCTCTTATGAGGCGGCGTGTCTGATTGCGGGCAGCATCCCCTGGGATCTCGAGGCTGGCGTCTTGAAGAAGGTGTACGAGGAGGGCGCCCTGATGCGGCGTGTTGTCGGAGGTCGGCCGCTTCCGGAAGAGATCGATCGCTGGAGACAGGAGGCTCGCGATGTTCTCTTCCGGAAGTGGGCCATAAGGTTGAGCTCCGTGAGGAGCAGTTTGCTGCTTGTGGGGGCCGTTCGGCCCGTCCTGCGTGAGTGGGTAGAGCGGGGTCATGGGACTCCGACGTATCACCTCACCCAACTTCTCACGGGTCATGGCTGTTTCGCCAAGTACCTGTGGGAGGTGGTGGGGGCGGAAGCGGAGCCCCGGTGCCACAACTGCACCAGCGGCGACCCCGACACGGCACATCACACGCTAGCCGTGTGTGAGGCGTGGGACGGCCAGAGAGCGGCCCTCACGAACACCGTAGGAGCAGACCTCTCGCTGTCGGCCATAGTTTCAGCTATGGCCGGCAGCGAACAGTGTTGGGCCGCCGTCGCCTCGTTCGCTAGCGAGGTGATGGCGGCAAAGAGAGAGGCCTTGCGGGAGCGGGAGCGAGCTGGGCTCACTCTCCCGCCCCGCAGGCCCCCGGCGAGGGGACGCCGGCGAGCACTATTCGCCCGCGTCCCCGAATGAGAGTGGCCACGGGCGGTGGGTCGGGGGACCCGCTGCCCTCATGCTGATGTGGCGGAATGCGCCCCTGTGTGTTCCGGGGGTGCATTCTTAAGATGAGGAAAGGATCCACTGTCTCGGTTCGATGGCCGGGACCGTGGGGCCTCTAGAGGCGAGCCCGCTAAATAGGGCGGCCCTAGCCGAGTCGCGGTGAGCATTCTATCCCGCGGCTCGGATTAGGCGAAGGAGGAACACCGTGGTGGTTTAGTGGGTAGTCTAGCCTTTATCCAAGGCCAGGAGTCCCACACGAAGCGAGCCCCCTGCCCCCGCGGGGGGTGAGCGAAGTGCGTAAATGCATTCCCCACGTAAAAAAAAAAAAAAAAAAAAAAAACCTAACCTAACCTAACCTAACCTGGGGTGTTGGTCGGGTAACCTCCACGTTGGCTTCCTCGTTTCTTCTCCCTCTGGACCACGGTCCTGGGGATCGGAAGCGGGGGGGCTGGTGCACCCTGGACGGCGGTTAATAGACTCCGACTCCAAGGAGGAGGAGCTCTGCTAGCCGTTGACTAATAACCCGGCAACCCAAAGCCCTTTTCAGGGCTAGCTGACCCCATTGCACGAGGGGGTCGTGGGATGGCGGGCCTGCAAGGCCCGCGAGGAGGAATCCCTTCATAGGGAGACCGACAAGCCCTTTTCAGGGCTACTCCAACAGCCCTTCTCAGGGCTAGTTGACCCCATGAAGGGGGGTCGTGGTGCAGCGGACCTGCTAGGTCCGCGAGGCGGGATCCGAGAGGATCAGGTGACGGGTTGGCCCACTGCTCGCGCGGGGGCTGACAGGCACTCGTGCCGCCGTCGGAGTTGGGGGGGTTGGCTGCCCTCCCGCGTCGCGTAGCCTCCGAATGATCGACAACGACCTGAGTGCTAGCCACACTCGGGAAGCCGTGATTTCGGAGAACGTGGGGCTTGCCTTAATTGGCCGGCCCGCGACAAGGAAAAGTCTATAAAACCCGACAGCGAAGTCGCTTAAAACCTACGGATACCAGGGGACCTCCGTAGTATATACCCCGCTTCCCGGAATGGCCGTCACCCGGGGAGTGTAAGTTGAACGGTTCAACTCGTGGGACTAGTAATGGAAAATTCAAACTTAAACCAAAACCAAAATGAGTCGATGGAGATCGAGACGGGGGTCGCGAGACCCCATGGCTCTCTCGTAGAAGCGGTGGTTGTGCTAGAGCGGCTGGAGGCCAGCGCTCCGACCACAAGTGGGGGGAGCTCGCGCTCGTCTTCCCCGAGTGGAAGACTGTGGCGGAAGAGAGTTCCGGAGACGGAGTCCGCGGAGGCTTCAAAAAAGCCTCGCGGCCGCCCACCAACAACGGGCGAGTACGTCGGCCTTGCGCAAGCCAAGGCCGAGTTTATCGCGGCGACGGAGCGGGAGCTCAAGCTCCAAGCGGAGAGGGAGATGGCGGAGGACCTGCAGCGCCAGCGGAGCAGAACTCTCTTCTTGAGAGAGTCCGCAAGTCCACAGTCCGGGCCTAGTCATCAGCCCCAAGGCGAAGCGGCTCCCACTGCCACTGAGCCCGTAAGCACGGAGCAGCTCACGGGCGCGATTGAGGCGGCGGTGGAGATGGTGCAAACCATCGCCAGCAAGAGCTCCAACCTAAAAGGACAATACGTGCGGGACCTGAAAGTAGCATGCTCGACCATTCTGGAGAACGTGCGCGTGCTCCGGTCCCGCACGGAGTCGGAGGAGGTGGCCCAGCTCCAGACCGAGCTGGCGGCTGTGCGGGCCGAGATGCGGGCCTGGCAGCAGCAGGCGCAGTCTGCGCCGCCCCCCATGAGCCGCGACGAGATCGGGTTTCTTGTCGACGCGCGGCTCGCGGGAATTGCGGACCGGCTGCTGCCGGAGACCCGTATCCGTCCGCCTCTCGAGGCGGACCGACGAAATGCGGCTCGGTCCGCTGATGGTGGTGAGCCTCAGATATTGCTCACCGCGGAGCTTCCGGCTCTTCCGCCGTCGCCTCCCCCCATACCCGTTCAAGAGGCCATCCATAAGAAGGGAAAGACCAAGAAGCCGAAGAAGAAGTCGGCCGCAGCAAGGGAGGCGGAGGCCGCTCGCCAGACCCGGGGGACACCCCCTTCGGCACCCTCAGCAGCTTCGGTATCTTCGTCGGTGGTTCCAGCGGCGTCCTCGTTGTCTTCCTCGACGTCTCCAGCACTTATGGGCTGGAACAAGGTCGCAGCCCGGCCGAAGGCTTCAAAGCCGGTTCAGGCCCGTGCTGCAGCTACCCCGGCGACGGCTGCGACTCCAACAGCGCCAGCCAAAGCTAGAAAACGTGGTGCCCGTGGGTCACGTAAACTGCGCGCCCCGCAAACTGCAGCGGTATGTCTCACGCTTCAGCCGGGCGCGCAAGAGCAGGGCATCACGTACCAAGACGTGATGGCCAAGGCTGAAGGTGTCATCGACATTAAGGCCTTGGGCATTGACGGCCTCCGGTTCCGTACCACAGCGACCGGGGGTCGGATGTTAGAGGTGGCTGGCGCTGACCGCGCCCGGAAGGCAGACGCCCTGGCCGCTAAGTTGCAGGAGGCGCTGGAGGAGGTCCGGGTCGCAAGGCCACAGAAGTGCGTGGAGCTGCGCATTTCTGGTCTGAGCGACTCGGCCTCTAAGGAAAGGGTGGCAGCAGCACTAGCAGCTGAGGGGGGCTGCTCTGCAGATACAATTAAGGTGGGAGACATCCATCGCCCACCTGGTCGCCAGGGCACGGCGTGGTTACGTTGTCCGGTAGAGGCGGTCAAATTGTTGACGGATGGCCGTCGCATCCTTGTCGGGTGGTCGGTGGTCAGGCTGACCACCCTGGAACCAAGGCAGACGCGGTGCTTCCGCTGCCTGGAGCCGGGGCACGTTGGGGCCAAGTGCACTGCGGGCGTTGATCGCAGTGCACTCTGCTTCCGTTGCGGGCAGGCGGGTCACAAATCCGCCACCTGCACCGCGGAGCCCAATTGCCCGGTCTGTGCGGCGGAAGGGGTGGCGTCTGGTCACCGCCTTGGTTCCGAAAAGTGTAAGGCGGCCTCCCGAAAAAGGGCGGCCCCCAAAAAAGGTGGAGCTGCAGGTGGGGGGAATCCCACTCCACCCCTGCCGCAACCACGTGAGGAGGAGATGGACACCGCCCAATCATAATGGCACATCCCATCTCCATACTGCAGGCCAACGTCAACCACTGCGTCACTGCCCAGGACCTTCTGGCCCAGTCCATGGCGCAGTGGCAGACGACAGTGGCAGTAGTCGCCGAGCCGTATTACGTCCGCGACAGCCCGAACTGGGCTAGCGACCAAGACGGCTTGGTGGCTATCGTCACCCAGCGAACTGCCCCTCCCTTCGACCGAGTGCGGAGGGGCCGCGGGTGTGTGCTCGTCGCGCTGGGTGGCGCTGCAGTGGTTGGGGTGTACTGCCCCCCTAGCAGAAGCCTCGCCGAGTTCGAGCAGTTGCTCACGGAGGTCGGGGCTCTGCTGGCAGAAGTACACCCCACCCCGGCGGTGGTGGCCGGCGACTTCAACGCTCACTCACGGGCGTGGGGATCTCCGGCTACCGATGCCCGGGGGGAGATGGTGATGGAGTGGGCGGTGTCACAGGGCTTGGTGCTGCTGAACCGAGGGGCGGTCCACACTCTTGTGCGGGCCCAGGGCAGCTCGATCGTGGATATATCGTTCGCCAGTTCTGTCCTGGCCCGACGTGTTTCCAACTGGCGGGTCGTCGAGGGGGTGGAGACCGCGTCGGACCACCGGTACATCCGGTTCGACGTCCTCGCCTCCTCGGCGGCTCAAGTGGTACTCGACCGCCCCTTGTTAGGGGAGGGTCCGCGGTGGCGCCTTGGATCCCTAGACCGGGAACTGGCCAAAGAGGCGGCTATCGTCGAGCGATGGGCTGCTGCAGATGGCGGCCTGGACGTGGACGCGAGGTGCGAGCGGCTCGCTGGAGCGCTGACTCGCGTCTGCGACGCGGCGATGCAGAGGGCGAGGCCTGTCCCGCCCCGGAGGCAGGTGTACTGGTGGCGTCCCCACCTAGCCGGGCTGCGTACAGCGAGCTACGCGGCCCAGAGGCAGTATACCCGCAGCCGAAGGCGGGCTATTAGAGACCTCGCCCGTGAAGAGCAATTGCACGCCGCGTACAGGGCCGCCCGTGAGGCCCTGAGCTCGGCGATCAAAGCCGCCAAGGAGGACTCCTGGAGGGAGTGGCTCGAGAGTCTCGACCAAGACCCGTGGGGGCGCCCGTACAAAACCGTGAGCCAAAAGCTCCGGCCATGGGCTCCTCCTCTCACTAGAACTCTCGAGCCGAACCTCTTGGACCGTGTGGTCAGTTCCCTCTTCCCTGCGAGGGAAGAGTGGGTCCCACCGCGGATGGCAGCATCAGGCCAGGTGCCGGCAGACGAAGGGGCAATACCTCCCGTGTCCGAGGCCGAGTTAGGGGCCGCGATCCTGGCGCTCAAGTCTAGGAACCGCGCCCCGGGCCCGGACGGCATCCCTGGGAAGGTGATTGCCACAGTCATGCCGGCACTGGAGGAGGAGACGCTGTCCCTCATGTCGGAGTGTGTGGCGTCGGGGAGGGTCCCGCGACGATGGAAGACCGGGAAGCTCGTGCTTCTTAAAAAGCACGGGCGCCCAGCCGAGTCGCCGTCGGCCTACCGCCCCATCGTTTTGCTCGACGAGACGTGCAAGCTGTTCGAGCGGGTGCTCGCTGCGCGTCTCGTCAGCCACCTGGAGGGGGCGGGGCCCAATCTTAGTGACGGCCAGTTCGGCTTCCGTCGCGGGAGGTCGACCCTCGACGCCGTATCCCGGCTGCGGGACGGCGTCGATGAAGCGGTTGCCGGGGGAGAGGTGGTGTTGGCTGTATCGCTGGATATAGCCAACGCTTTCAACACCCTCCCCTGGGAGACCATCGCGGAGGCGCTGAGGTACCACAACGTCCCGGGTTACCTCAGGCGCGTCCTGGCGGACTACTTCGTGGACCGGGTCATCATCTACCCGGCCCAAGACGGGGTGGTCCGCCGAAGTATGTCGTGCGGCGTTCCGCAGGGGTCGGTCCTCGGGCCGCTTCTGTGGAACGTCGGCTATGACTGGGTCCTGCGCGGTGCTACTCTTCGGGGGGTCGGCGTACTTTGTTACGCCGACGATACCCTAGTCACCGCGCGGGGCCCCACGTTTCGCGACGCCGCCGTCCTCGCTACGGCAGGCGTCGCTCACGTCGTTCGCCGCATCAGGGCGCTGGGGCTAAAGGTGGCCCTTGAAAAGTCCGAGGCCCTCTTTTTCCATGGGCCTCGGCAGACGCCGCCTCGGGATAGCTCAATCATGGTGGGCGGCACCTCCATCGCTGTCGGGACCAGCCTGAAGTATCTCGGGCTCGTTCTCGACAGTCGGTGGCGGTTTGCGGAGCATTTCCGGCAGCTGGCACCCAAATTGCTGGCGTTTGCCGGGATGCTCTCGCGGTTGCTGCCCAACAGTGGAGGTCCGGGGTCTGCCTGCCGCCGTCTCTACGACGGGGTGGTGCGCTCCAAGGCGCTCTATGGAGCGCCGATCTGGGCGGAGGCCCTCTGCCCTGCTAATGTTGCGCTGCTGCGACGTCCGCAGCGCGCCATCGCGCAGAGGGCCGCACGGGCGTACCACACCGTCTCTTATGAGGCGGCGTGTCTGATTGCGGGCAGCATCCCCTGGGATCTCGAGGCTGGCGTCTTGAAGAAGGTGTACGAGGAGGGCGCCCTGATGCGGCGTGTTGTCGGAGGTCGGCCGCTTCCGGAAGAGATCGATCGCTGGAGACAGGAGGCTCGCGATGTTCTCTTCCGGAAGTGGGCCATAAGGTTGAGCTCCGTGAGGAGCAGTTTGCTGCTTGTGGGGGCCGTTCGGCCCGTCCTGCGTGAGTGGGTAGAGCGGGGTCATGGGACTCCGACGTATCACCTCACCCAACTTCTCACGGGTCATGGCTGTTTCGCCAAGTACCTGTGGGAGGTGGTGGGGGCGGAAGCGGAGCCCCGGTGCCACAACTGCACCAGCGGCGACCCCGACACGGCACATCACACGCTAGCCGTGTGTGAGGCGTGGGACGGCCAGAGAGCGGCCCTCACGAACACCGTAGGAGCAGACCTCTCGCTGTCGGCCATAGTTTCAGCTATGGCCGGCAGCGAACAGTGTTGGGCCGCCGTCGCCTCGTTCGCTAGCGAGGTGATGGCGGCAAAGAGAGAGGCCTTGCGGGAGCGGGAGCGAGCTGGGCTCACTCTCCCGCCCCGCAGGCCCCCGGCGAGGGGACGCCGGCGAGCACTATTCGCCCGCGTCCCCGAATGAGAGTGGCCACGGGCGGTGGGTCGGGGGACCCGCTGCCCTCATGCTGATGTGGCGGAATGCGCCCCTGTGTGTTCCGGGGGTGCATTCTTAAGATGAGGAAAGGATCCACTGTCTCGGTTCGATGGCCGGGACCGTGGGGCCTCTAGAGGCGAGCCCGCTAAATAGGGCGGCCCTAGCCGAGTCGCGGTGAGCATTCTATCCCGCGGCTCGGATTAGGCGAAGGAGGAACACCGTGGTGGTTTAGTGGGTAGTCTAGCCTTTATCCAAGGCCAGGAGTCCCACACGAAGCGAGCCCCCTGCCCCCGCGGGGGGTGAGCGAAGTGCGTAAATGCATTCCCCACGTAAAAAAAAAAAAAAAAAAAAAAAACCTAACCTAACCTAACCTAACCTGGGGTGTTGGTCGGGTAACCTCCACGTTGGCTTCCTCGTTTCTTCTCCCTCTGGACCACGGTCCTGGGGATCGGAAGCGGGGGGGCTGGTGCACCCTGGACGGCGGTTAATAGACTCCGACTCCAAGGAGGAGGAGCTCTGCTAGCCGTTGACTAATAACCCGGCAACCCAAAGCCCTTTTCAGGGCTAGCTGACCCCATTGCACGAGGGGGTCGTGGGATGGCGGGCCTGCAAGGCCCGCGAGGAGGAATCCCTTCATAGGGAGACCGACAAGCCCTTTTCAGGGCTACTCCAACAGCCCTTCTCAGGGCTAGTTGACCCCATGAAGGGGGGTCGTGGTGCAGCGGACCTGCTAGGTCCGCGAGGCGGGATCCGAGAGGATCAGGTGACGGGTTGGCCCACTGCTCGCGCGGGGGCTGACAGGCACTCGTGCCGCCGTCGGAGTTGGGGAGGTTGGCTGCCCTCCCGCGTCGCGTAGCCTCCGAATGATCGACAACGACCTGAGTGCTAGCCACACTCGGGAAGCCGTGATTTCGGAGAACGTGGGGCTTGCCTTAATTGGCCGGCCCGCGACAAGGAAAAGTCTATAAAACCCGACAGCGAAGTCGCTTAAAACCTACGGATACCAGGGGACCTCCGTAGTATATACCCCGCTTCCCGGAATGGCCGTCACCCGGGGAGTGTAAGTTGAACGGTTCAACTCGTGGGACTAGTAATGGAAAATTCAAACTTAAACCAAAACCAAAATGAGTCGATGGAGATCGAGACGGGGGTCGCGAGACCCCATGGCTCTCTCGTAGAAGCGGTGGTTGTGCTAGAGCGGCTGGAGGCCAGCGCTCCGACCACAAGTGGGGGGAGCTCGCGCTCGTCTTCCCCGAGTGGAAGACTGTGGCGGAAGAGAGTTCCGGAGACGGAGTCCGCGGAGGCTTCAAAAAAGCCTCGCGGCCGCCCACCAACAACGGGCGAGTACGTCGGCCTTGCGCAAGCCAAGGCCGAGTTTATCGCGGCGACGGAGCGGGAGCTCAAGCTCCAAGCGGAGAGGGAGATGGCGGAGGACCTGCAGCGCCAGCGGAGCAGAACTCTCTTCTTGAGAGAGTCCGCAAGTCCACAGTCCGGGCCTAGTCATCAGCCCCAAGGCGAAGCGGCTCCCACTGCCACTGAGCCCGTAAGCACGGAGCAGCTCACGGGCGCGATTGAGGCGGCGGTGGAGATGGTGCAAACCATCGCCAGCAAGAGCTCCAACCTAAAAGGACAATACGTGCGGGACCTGAAAGTAGCATGCTCGACCATTCTGGAGAACGTGCGCGTGCTCCGGTCCCGCACGGAGTCGGAGGAGGTGGCCCAGCTCCAGACCGAGCTGGCGGCTGTGCGGGCCGAGATGCGGGCCTGGCAGCAGCAGGCGCAGTCTGCGCCGCCCCCCATGAGCCGCGACGAGATCGGGTTTCTTGTCGACGCGCGGCTCGCGGGAATTGCGGACCGGCTGCTGCCGGAGACCCGTATCCGTCCGCCTCTCGAGGCGGACCGACGAAATGCGGCTCGGTCCGCTGATGGTGGTGAGCCTCAGATATTGCTCACCGCGGAGCTTCCGGCTCTTCCGCCGTCGCCTCCCCCCATACCCGTTCAAGAGGCCATCCATAAGAAGGGAAAGACCAAGAAGCCGAAGAAGAAGTCGGCCGCAGCAAGGGAGGCGGAGGCCGCTCGCCAGACCCGGGGGACACCCCCTTCGGCACCCTCAGCAGCTTCGGTATCTTCGTCGGTGGTTCCAGCGGCGTCCTCGTTGTCTTCCTCGACGTCTCCAGCACTTATGGGCTGGAACAAGGTCGCAGCCCGGCCGAAGGCTTCAAAGCCGTACAGGGCCGCCCGTGAGGCCCTGAGCTCGGCGATCAAAGCCGCCAAGGAGGACTCCTGGAGGGAGTGGCTCGAGAGTCTCGACCAAGACCCGTGGGGGCGCCCGTACAAAACCGTGAGCCAAAAGCTCCGGCCCTGGGCGCCTCCTCTCACTAGAACTCTCGAGCCGAACCTCTTGGACCGTGTGGTCAGTTCCCTCTTCCCTGCGAGGGAAGAGTGGGTCCCACCGCGGATGGCAGCATCAGGCCAGGTGCCGGCAGACGAAGGGGCAATACCTCCCGTGTCCGAGGCCGAGTTAGGGGCCGCGATCCTGGCGCTCAAGTCTAGGAACCGCGCCCCGGGCCCGGACGGCATCCCTGGGAAGGTGATTGCCACAGTCATGCCGGCACTGGAGGAGGAGACGCTGTCCCTCATGTCGGAGTGTGTGGCGTCTCTTATGAGGCGGCGTGTCTGATTGCGGGCAGCATCCCCTGGGATCTCGAGGCTGGTGTCTTGAAGAAGGTGTATGAGGAGGGCGCCCTGATGCGGCGCGTTGTCGGAGGTCGGCCGCTTCCGGAGGAGATCGATCGCTGGAGACAGGAGGCTCGCGATGTTCTCTTCCGGAAGTGGGCCGTAAGATTGAGCTCCGTAAGGAGCAGTTCGCTGCTTGTGGGGGCCGTTCGGCCCGTCTTGCGTAAGTGGGTAGAGCGGGGTCATGGGGCTCCCACGTATCACCTCACCCAACTTCTCACGGGTCATGGCTGTTTCGCCAAGTACCTGTGGGAGGTGGTGGGAGTGGAAGCGGAGCCCCGGTGCCACAACTGCACCAGCGGCGACCCCGACACGGCACATCACACGTTGGCCGTGTGTGAGGCGTGGGACGGCCAGAGAGCGGCCCTCACGAACACCATAGGAGCAGACCTCTCGCTGTCGGCCGTAGTTTCAGCTATGGCCGGCAGCGAACAGTGTTGGGCCGCCGTCGCCTCGTTCGCTAGCGAGGTGATGGCGGCAAAGAGAGAGGCATTGCGGGAGCGGGAGCGAGCTGGGCTCACTCTCCCGCCCCGCAGGCCCCCGGCGAGGGGACGCCGGCGAGCACTATTCGCCCGCGTCCCCGAATGAGAGTGGCCACGGGCGGTGGGTCGGGGGACCCGCTGCCCTCATGCTGATGTGGCGGAATGCGCCCCTGTGTGTTCCGGGGGTGCATTCTTAAGAGGAGGAAAGGCCCACTGTCTCGGCCCGATAGCCGGGACTGTGGGGCCTCTAGAGGCGAGCCCGCTAAATAGGGCATCCCTAGCCGAGTCGCGGTGAGCATTCTATCCCGCGGCTCGGATTAGGCGAAGGAGGAACACCGTGGTGGTTTAGTGGGTAGTCTGGCCTTTGTCCGAGTCCAGGAGTCCCACACGAAGCGAGCCCCCTGCCCCCGCGGGGGGTGAGCGAAGTGCGTAAATGCATTCCCCACGTAAAAAAAAAAAAAAAAAAACCTAACCTAACCTAACCTAACCTAACCTATTGCCGGCGGTTAGCCCCCGCCAGTATGGCTTTATGCCACAGAAAAGCACCGAAGACGCCCTCTATGACCTTATGAGCCACATAAGGGCTAGACTCGATGAGAAGAAGGTGACCCTTATGGTGTCCTTGGACATAGAGGGCGCCTTCGATAGCGCATGGTGGCCAGCTATTAAAGTACGACTGGCGGAGGAGAACTGTCCGGGGAACTTGAGGCGAGTCATCAGTAGCTATCTTAGCGACAGGGGGGTGAGGGTAAGGTATGCGGGCGAGGAGTGCAGACGCTCCACGGAGAAGGGGTGCGTCCAGGGTTCAATTGGCGGACCCTTGCTTTGGAACCTGCTATTGGACCCTCTGCTCCAACAGCTAAGTGAAAAGGCGGTTCATGTGCAGGCTTTTGCGGATGATGTAGTGATGGTGTTCGATGGGGACAGCGCCTTGGAAATTGAGAGACAGGCCAATGCCTCTCTCGAGCATGTGCGGGAGTGGGGCATCCGAAACAAGCTGAAATTCGCACCGCACAAAACTTGTGCGATGGTAATAACGCGGAGGCTAAAGTACGATGTCCCGCGCCTCAGCATGGGCGGGATAGACATTGGACTGTCCAAGGAGAACAAAGTGCTCACAGAGGTCGGGGCTCTGCTGGCGGAAGTGCACCCCACCCCGGCTGTCGTGGCCGGGGATTTCAACGCTCATTCACGGGCGTGGGGATCTCCGGCTACCGATGCCCGGGGGGAGATGATGGTAGAGTGGGCGGTGTCTCAAGGCTTGGTGCTGCTAAACCAGGGGGCGGTCCACACACTTGTGCGGCCGCAGGGTAGCTCGATTGTTGACCTGTCGTTCGCCAGTTCTGCCCTGGCCCGACGCGTCGGCAATTGGCGGGTCGTCGAGGGGGTGGAGACCGCGTCGGATCATCGGTACATCCGGTTCGACGTCGTCCCCGCCGCCTCGGCGACTCGAGTGGAATTTGACCGCCCCTTGGTGGGGCAAGGTCCACGGTGGCGCCTCGGCACTCTGGACCGAGAGCTGGCCAAAGAAGCGGCTATCGTCGAGCGATGGGCTGCTGTTGACGACGACCTGGACGTGGACGCGAGGTGCGAGTGGCTTGTCGGAGCGCTGACTCGCGTCTGCGACGCGGCGATGCAGAGGGCGAGGCCTGTCTCGCCTCGGAGGCGGGTGTACTGGTGGCGTCCCCACCTAGCCGGGCTGCGTACCGCAAGTTACGCGGCCCAGAGGCAGTACACTCGCAGTCGAAGGCGGGCTGTCCGAGATCTCGCCCGGGAGGAGCGACTGCACGCTGCGTACAGGGCCGCCCGTGAAGCCCTGAGCTCGGCGATCAAAGCCGCCAAGGAGGAGTCCTGGAGGGAGTGGCTCGAGAGTCTCGACCGAGACCCTTGGGGGCGCCCGTACAGGGTCGTGAGTCAAAAATTTCGGCCCTGGGCGCCTCCCCTCACCCAAACTCTCGAGCCGAACCTCCTGGACCGAGTGGTCAGCTCCCTCTTCCCAGTGAGGGAGGAGTGGGTCCCGCCGCGAATGGTAGCACCAAGCCAAGTGCCGGCAGACGAAGGGGCAATACCTCCCGTGTCCGAGGCCGAGTTAGGGGCCGCGATCCTGGCGCTCAAGTCCAGGAACCGCGCCCCGGGCCCGGACGGCATCCCGGGGAAGGTGATTGCCACAGTTATGCCGGCACTAGAAGAGGAAACGCTGTCCCTCATGTCGGAGTGTGTGGCGTCGGGGAGGTTCCCGCGACGATGGAAGACCGGCAAGCTCGTGCTTCTCAAGAAGCACGGGCGCCCAGCCGAGTCGCCGTCGGCCTACCGCCCCATCGTTTTGCTCGACGAGATGTGCAAGCTGTTTGAGCGGGTGCTCGCTGCGCGTCTCGTTGGTCACCTTGAGGGGGCGGGGCCCAACCTGAGTGACGGCCAGTTCGGATTCCGTCGCGGGAGGTCGACCCTCGACGCCATATCCCGGCTGCGGGACGGCATCGACGAAGCGGTCGCCGGGAGGGAGGTGTTGTTGGCTGTATCGCTTGATATAGCCAACGCCTTCAACACCCTCCCCTGGGCGACAATTGCGGAGGCGCTGAGGTACCACAATGTCCCGTGGTACCTCAGGCGCATCCTGGCGGACTACTTCGTGGACCGGGTTATCATCTACCCGACCCAACGCGGGGTGGTCCGCCGAACTATGGCGTGCGGCGTTCCGCAGGGGTCGGTCCTTGGGCCGCTTCTGTGGAACGTCGGGTACGATTGGGTCCTGCGCGGTGCTACTCTTCGGGGGGTCGGCGTACTTTGTTACGCCGATGATACCCTAGTTACCGCGCGGGCCCCAACGTTTAGCGACGCCGCCGTTCTCGCCACGGCAGGCGTCGCCCATGTCGTGCGCCGTATCGGGGCGCTGGGACTGAAGGTGGCCCTCGAAAAGTCCGAGGCCCTTTTCTTCTATGGGCCTCGGCGGCCGCCGCCTCGGGATCAAGCGATCGTGGTGGGTGGCACCTCCATCGCTGTCGGGAGCAGCCTGAAATACCTCGGGCTCGTTCTCGACAGTCGGTGGCGTTTCGCGGAGCATTTCCGGCGGCTGGCACCTAAACTGCTAGCGTTTGCCGGAATGCTCTCGCGATTGCTGCCCAACACTGGGGGTCCGGGGTCTGCCTGCCGCCGTCTCTACGACGGTGTGGTGCGCTCCAAGGCGCTCTACGGAGCACCCATTTGGGAGGAGGCCCTCTGCCGTACGAATGTCGTGCTGCTGCGGCGACCACAGCGCGCCATCGCGCAGAGGGCCGCACGGGCGTATCACACCGTCTCTTATGAGGCGGCGTGTTTGATTGCGGGCAGTATCCCCTGGGATCTCGAGGCTGGCGTCCTTAAGAGGGTCTACGAGGAGGGCGCCCTGATGCGGCGTGTTGCAGGAGGTCGGCCGCTTCCGGAGGAGATCGATCGCTGGAGACAGGTGGCTCGCGATGTTCTCTTCCGGAAGTGGGCCGATAGGCTGGCTGCTGCGAGGAGTAGCTTGCTGCTTGTGGGGGCCGTTCGGCCCGTCTTGCGTGAGTGGGTGGAACGGGGTCATGGGGCTCCCACGTATCACCTCACCCAACTTCTCACGGGTCATGGCTGCTTCGCCAAGTACCTGTGGGAGGTGGTGGGGGTGGAAGCGGAGCCCCGGTGCCGAAACTGCACCAGCGGCGACCCCGACACGGCACACCACACTTTGGCCGTGTGTGACGCGTGGGGCGGCCAAAGGGCGGCCCTCACAAGCATCATTGGTGTGGACCTCTCGCTGTCGGCCGTAGTTTCAGCTATGGCCGGCAGCGAACAGTGTTGGGCCGCCGTCGCCTCGTTCGCTAGCGAGGTGATGGCGGCAAAGAGAGAGGCCTTGCGGGAACGGGAGCGAGCTGGGCTCACTCTTCCGCCCCGCAGGCCCCCGGCGAGGGGACGCCGGCGAACGCAATTCGCCCGCGTCCCCGAATGAGAGTGGCCACGGGCAGTGGGTCGGGGGACCCGCTGCCCCTATGCTGATGTGGCGGAATGCGCCCCTGTGTGTTCCTGGGGTGCATTCTTGAGGTGAAAAACCCCCACCATTCCGGCCTGACTGCCGGGATGGTGGGGTCTTAAGTAGCGGGCCTACCAAGGGCGCCCCTAGCCGAGTCGCGGTGAGCAGACTATCCCGCGGCTCGGATTAGGCGAAGGAGGAACACCGTGGTGGTTTAGTGGGTAGTCTGGCCTTTGTCCAAGGCCAGGAGTCCCACACGAAGCGAGCCCCCTGCCCCCGCGGGGGGTGAGCGAAGTGCGTAAATGCATTCCACCACGTAAACAAAAAAAAATACAAAAAAAAAAAAAAAAAAAACCTAACCTAACCTGGGGTGCTGGGGGGTGCTGGTCGGGTAACCTCCACGTTGGCTTCCTCGTTTCTTCTCCCTCTGGACCATGGTCCTGGGGATCGGAAGCGGGGGGGCTGGTGCACCCTGGACGGCGGTTAATAGACTCCGACTCCAAGGAGGAGGAGCTCTGCTAGCCGTTGACTAATAACCCGGCAACCCAAAGCCCTTTTCAGGGCTAGCTGACCCCATTGCACGAGGGGGTCGTGGGATGGTGGGCCTGCAAGGCCCGCGAGGAGGAATCCCTCCATAGGGAGACCGACAAGCCCTTTTCAGGGCTACTCCAACAGCCCTTCTCAGGGCTAGTTGACCCCATGAAGGGGGGTCGTGGTGCAGCGGACCTGCTAGGTCCGCGAGGTGGGATCCGAGAGGATCAGGTGACGGGTTGGCCCACTGCTCGCGCGGGGGCTAACTGGCATTCGTGCCACCGTCGGAGTTGGGGGGGTTGGCTGCCTGCCCGCGTCGCGTACCCTTCAAGTGATCGACAACGACCTGAGTGCTAGCCACACTCGGGAAGCCGTGATCTTGGAGAACGTGGGGCTTGCCTTAACTGGCCGGCCCGCGACAAGGAAAAGTCTATAAAACCCGACAGCGAAGTCGATTAAAACCTACGGATACCAGGGGACCTCCGTAGTATGTACCCCGCTTCCCGGAATGGCCGTCACCCGGGGAGTGTAATTTGAACGGTTCTACTCGTGGGATAAGTTATGGATAGCAATAATTTAAACCAGAACGTGGAGGAGGAGATGGAGACGGGGGTCGCAAGGCCCCACGGCTCTCTCAATGAGGCGGTAGTAGTGCTGGAGCGGTTGGAGGCCAACGCTCCGAGCACAAGTGTGGGAAGTTCCCGCTCGTCTTCCCCTGGGAGGCTGTGGAGGAAGCGGCTTCCCGAGAAGGAGACTACGGAGGCTTCCAAAAAGCCCCGTGGTCGCCCTGCTGTAGCGGGGGAGTGCGTCGATCTGGCGCAGAGCGGGGCCGAACCAAATGCGGCCACAGAGCGGGAGCTCAAGCTCCGTGCAGTGAAGGAGATGGCGGAGGCCATGCAGCGGCAGCGACAGAGGAATCTCTACCTAAGAGATTCCCCTAGTTCGCAACCTGGACCCAGCCAGCAGTCTCAGGGAGGAGTGACATCCACAGCCTCTGAGCCCCTCAGCGCGGAGCGGCTGACGAATGCGATCGAGGTGGCGGTGGCGGTGGTGCAAACCGTCGCCACCAAGTCCTCGAACCTAAAGGGGCAGTACGTGCGGGACCTAAAGCTAGCATGTTCCTCCATCTTGGAGAACGTGCGCGTGCTTCGGTCCCGCACGGAATCGGAGGAGGTGGCCCAGCTCCAGACCGAGCTGGCCGCTGTACGGGCCGAGATGCGGGCCTGGCAGCAGCAGGCGCAATCTGCGCCTACCCCGATGAGCCGCGATGAGATCGGTTTTCTCATCGACGCGCGGCTCGCGGGGATCGCGGACCGGCTGTTGCCGGAGACCCGCATCCGTCCGCCTCTTGAGGCGGACAGGAGAAATGCGGCCCGATCTGCCACCCGGCCTGAGCCTCAGCCACAGCTCACCTCTGAGCTCCCGGCTCTACTGCCGTCGCCTCCCCCCCTCCTCTCTGGACAAGGGAGTGAGGCGAAGAGGAGGAAGCCCAAGAAGCAATCGGCCGCTGCTAGGGAGGCGGAAGCTGCCCGCAAGAACCGGGAGCCGCCACCCTCGGCGCCTCCGGCAGCGTCGTCGTCGGCTCCCCTTGGCGGGTGGAATAAGGTCGCAGCGCGGCCGAGGGCCTCGAGGCCGGTTCCAGCCCGGGCGGCTACTGCCCCGCCAACGGCTGCGACTCTGGCGACGCCAGCCCCCAGGAAACGGAAACGTGGTGCCCGCAAGCCTCGGAAACTGCGCGTCCCGCGAACTGCTGCGGTGTGCTTAACTCTGCAGCCGGGCGCGCAGGAGCAGGGCATCACGTATCGTGATGTGATGTCCAAGGCTGAAGGGGTCATTGACCTCAAGGCCCTGGGCATCAACGGCCTCCGGTTTCGCACCGCGATTACCGGGGGTCGGATCTTGGAGGTGGCTGGCGACGACAGAGTCCAGAAGGCCGACATCCTCGCTGCCAAGCTCAAGGAGGCACTGGAGGAGGTCCGGGTCGCTAGGCCGGAGAGGTGCGTGGAGCTGCGCATCTCTGGCCTGAGCGACACGGCCTCAAAAGAGAGCGTGGCGGCCGCGCTGGCAGCGGAGGGGGGCTGCTCTGCCGACGCCATCAAAGTGGGCGACATTCATCGCCCATCTGGTCGCCAGGGCACTGCATGGCTACGGTGCCCGATTGAGGTGGCCAAGCTCCTGACCGACGGCCGACAAATTACAGTCGGATGGTCGGCGGTCAGGCTGACCACCCTAGAGCCGAGGCAGGCGAGGTGCTTCCGCTGCCTGGAGCCGGGGCACGTCGGGGCCAAGTGCACTGCGGGTGTTGACCGCAGTGCGCTGTGCTTCCGATGTGGGCAGGCGGGCCATAAGTCGGCCGCCTGCTCTGCGGAGCCCAATTGCCCCGTCTGTGCGGCGGAGGGGGTGGCGTCGAGTCACCGGCTGGGATCCGGTGACTGCAGGGCGACCTCCCGAAAAAGGGGGGCCCCCCGAAAGAGTATAGTTGCGGGTGGTGGGAGTTCTGTCCCCCCCTCCATCCAGCAACGCGAGGAGGAGATGGACACCGCCCAAGGATAATGGATCATCCCATCTCCATACTGCAGGCCAACGTCAACCACTGCGTCATCGCCCAGGACCTTCTGGCCCAGTCCATGGCGCAGTGGCAGACGACAGTGGCAGTAGTCGCCGAGCCGTACTACGTTCGCGACGTCCCGAACTGGGCCGGCGACCAAAGCGGCTTGGTGGCTATCATCGCCCAGCGGGCGACCCCACCCTTCGACAGAGTGCGAAGGGGCCGTGGGTGCGTACTCGTTGTGCTGGGCGGTGCTGCAGTGGTTGGGGTGTACTGTCCTCCTAGCAGGAGCCTCGCCGAGTTTGAGCAGTTGCTCACGGAGGTCGGGGCTCTGCTGGCGGAAGTGCACCCCACCCCGGCTGTCGTGGCCGGGGATTTCAACGCTCATTCACGGGCGTGGGGATCTCCGGCTACCGATGCCCGGGGGGAGATGATGGTAGAGTGGGCGGTGTCCCAAGGCTTGGTGCTGCTAAACCAGGGGGCGGTCCACACACTTGTGCGGCCGCAGGGTAGCTCGATTGTTGACCTGTCGTTCGCCAGTTCTGCCCTGGCCCGACGCGTCAACAATTGGCGGGTCGTCGAGGGGGTGGAGACCGCGTCGGATCATCGGTACATCCGGTTCGACGTCGTCCCCGCCGCCACGGCGGCTCGAGTGGAATTTGACCGCCCCTTGGTGGGGCAAGGTCCACGGTGGCGCCTCGGCACTCTGGACCGAGAGCTGGCCAAAGAAGCGGCTATCATCGAGCGATGG
Source organism: Eilema griseolum (assembly GCA_963662185.1). NCBI lineage: Eukaryota > Metazoa > Arthropoda > Insecta > Lepidoptera > Erebidae > Eilema > Eilema griseolum. The sequence goes on from CAVLEM010000045.1 coordinate 76,451, forward strand.
GCTACTGTTTACGGTGGCCTGGATGTGGACGCGAGGTGCGAGTGGCTCGTCGGAGCGCTGACTCGCGTCTGCGACGCGGCGATGCAGAGGGCGAGGCCTGTCTCGCCTCGGAGGCGGGTGTACTGGTGGCGTCCCCACCTAGCCGGGCTGCGTACCGCAAGTTACGCGGCCCAGAGGCAGTACAATCGCAGCCGAAGGCGGGCTGTCCGAGACCTCGCCCGGGAGGAGCGACTGCACGCTGCGTACAGGGCCGCCCGTGAGGCCCTGAGTTCGGCGATCAAAGCCGCCAAGGAGGAGTCCTGGAGGGAGTGGCTCGAGAGTCTCGACCGAGACCCTTGGGGGCGCCCGTACAGGGTCGTGAGTCAAAAACTTCGGCCCTGGGCGCCTCCCCTCACCCAAACCCTCGAGCCGAACCTCCTGGACCGAGTGGTCAGTTCTCTCTTCCCGGTGAGGGAAGAGTGGGTCCCGCCGCGGATGGTAGCACCAAGCCAAGTGCCGGCAGACGAAGGGGCAATACCTCCCGTGTCCGAGGCCGAGTTAGGGGCCGCGATCCTGGCGCTCAAGTCCAGGAACCGCGCCCCGGGCCCGGACGGCATCCCGGGGAAGGTGATTGCCACAGTTATGCCGGCACTAGAAGAGGAGACGCTGTCCCTCATGTCGGAGTGTGTGGCGTCGGGGAGGTTCCCGCGACGATGGAAGACCGGCAAGCTCGTGCTTCTCAAGAAGCACGGGCGCCCAGCCGAGTCGCCGTCGGCCTACCGCCCCATCGTTTTGCTCGACGAGATGTGCAAGCTGTTTGAGCGGGTGCTCGCTGCGCGTCTCGTTGGTCACCTTGAGGGGGCGGGGCCCAACCTGAGTGACGGCCAGTTCGGATTCCGTCGCGGGAGGTCGACCCTCGACGCCATATCCCGGCTGCGGGACGGCATCGACGAAGCGGTCGCCGGTAGGGAGGTGTTGTTGGCTGTATCGCTTGATATAGCCAACGCCTTCAACACCCTCCCCTGGGCGACAATTGCGGAGGCGCTGAGGTACCACAATGTCCCGTGGTACCTCAGGCGCATCCTGGCGGACTACTTCGTGGACCGGGTTATCATCTACCCGACCCAACGCGGGGTGGTCCGCCGAACTATGGCGTGCGGCGTTCCGCAGGGGTCGGTCCTTGGGCCGCTTCTGTGGAACGTCGGGTACGATTGGGTCCTGCGCGGTGCTACTCTTCGGGGGGTCGGCGTACTTTGTTACGCCGATGATACCCTAGTTACCGCGCGGGCCCCAACGTTTAGCGACGCCGCCGTTCTCGCCACGGCAGGCGTCGCCCATGTCGTGCGCCGTATCGGGGCGCTGGGACTGAAGGTGGCCCTCGAAAAGTCCGAGGCCCTTTTCTTCTATGGGCCTCGGCGGCTGCCGCCTCGGGATCAAGCGATCGTGGTGGGTGGCACCTCCATCGCTGTCGGGAGCAGCCTGAAATACCTCGGGCTCGTTCTCGACAGTCGGTGGCGTTTCGCGGAGCATTTCCGGCGGCTGGCACCTAAACTGCTAGCGTTTGCCGGAATGCTCTCGCGATTGCTGCCCAACACTGGGGGTCCGGGGTCTGCCTGCCGCCGTCTCTACGATGGTGTGGTGCGCTCCAAGGCGCTCTACGGAGCGCCCATTTGGGAGGAGGCCCTCTGCCGTACGAATGTCGTGCTGCTGCGGCGACCACAGCGCGCCATCGCGCAGAGGGCCGCACGGGCGTATCACACCGTCTCTTATGAGGCGGCGTGTTTGATTGCGGGCAGTATCCCCTGGGATCTCGAGGCTGGCGTCCTTAAGAGGGTCTATGAGGAGGGCGCCCTGATGCGGCGTGTTGCAGGAGGTCGGCCGCTTCCGGAGGAGATCGATCGCTGGAGACAGGAGGCTCGCGATGTTCTCTTCCGGAAGTGGGCCGATAGGCTGGCTGCTGCGAGGAGTAGCTTGCTGCTTGTGGGGGCCGTTCGGCCCGTCTTGCGTGAGTGGGTGGAACGGGGTCATGGGGCTCCCACGTATCACCTCACCCAACTTCTCACGGGTCATGGCTGCTTCGCCAAGTACCTGTGGGAGGTGGTGGGGGTGGAAGCGGAGCCCCGGTGCCGAAACTGCACCAGCGGCGACCCCGACACGGCACACCACACTTTGGCCGTGTGTGACGCGTGGGGCGGCCAAAGGGCGGCCCTCACAAGCATCATTGGTGTGGACCTCTCGCTGTCGGCCGTAGTTTCAGCTATGGCCGGCAGCGAACAGTGTTGGGCCGCCGTCGCCTCGTTCGCTAGCGAGGTGATGGCGGCAAAGAGAGAGGCCTTGCGGGAACGGGAGCGAGCTGGGCTCACTCTTCCGCCCCGCAGGCCCCCGGCGAGGGGACGCCGGCGAACGCAATTCGCCCGCGTCCCCGAATGAGAGTGGCCACGGGCAGTGGGTCGGGGGACCCGCTGCCCCTATGCTGATGTGGCGGAATGCGCCCCTGTGTGTTCCTGGGGTGCATTCTTGAGGTGAAAAACTCCCACCATTCCGGCCTGATTGCCGGGATTGTGGGGTCTTAAGTAGCGGGCCTACTAAGGGCGCCCCTAGCCGAGTCGCGGTGAGCAGACTATCCCGCGGCTCGGATTAGGCGAAGGAGGAACACCGTGGTGGTTTAGTGGGTAGTCTGGCCTTTGTCCAAGGCCAGGAGTCCCACACGAAGCGAGCCCCCTGCCCCCGCGGGGGGTGAGCGAAGTGCGTAAATGCATTCCACCACGTAAACAAAAAAAAAAAAAAAAAAAACCTGGGGTGCTGGTCGGGTAACCTCCACGTTGGCTTCCTCGTTTCTTCTCCCTCTGGACCACGGTCCTGGGGATCGGAAGCGGGGGGGCTGGTGCACCCTGGACGGCGGTTAATAGACTCCGACTCCAAGGAGGAGGAGCTCTGCTAGCCGTTGACTAATAACCCGGCAACCCAAAGCCCTTTTCAGGGCTAGCTGACCCCATTGCACGAGGGGGTCGTAGGATGGCGGGCCTGCAAGGCCCGCGAGGAGGAATCCCTTCATAGGGAGACCGACAAGCCCTTTTCAGGGCTACTTCAACAGCCCTTCTCAGGGCTAGCTGACCCCATGAAGGGGGGTCGTGGTGCAGCGGACCTGCTAGGTCCGCGAGGTGGGATCCGAGAGGATCAGGTGACGGGTTGGCCCACTGCTCGCGCGGGGGCTAACTGGCATTCGTGCCACCGTCGGAGTTGGGGGGGTTGGCTGCCTGCCCGCGTCGCGTACCCTTCAAGTGATCGACAACGACCTGAGTGCTAGCCACACTCGGGAAGCCGTGATCTTGGAGAACGTGGGGCTTGCCTTAACTGGCCGGCCCGCGACAAGGAAAAGTCTATAAAACCCGACAGCGAAGTCGATTAAAACCTACGGATACCAGGGGACCTCCGTAGTATGTACCCCGCTTCCCGGAATGGCCGTCACCCGGGGAGTGTAATTTTTAACGGTTCTACTCGTGGGATAAGTTATGGATAGCAATAATTTAAACCAGAACGTGGAGGAGGAGATGGAGACGGGGGTCGCAAGGCCCCACGGCTCTCTCAATGAGGCAGTAGTAGTGCTGGAGCGGTTGGAGGCCAACGCTCCGAGCACAAGTGTGGGAAGTTCCCGCTCGTCTTCCCCTGGGAGGCTGTGGAGGAAGCGGCTTCCCGAGAAGGAGACTACGGAGGCTTCCAAAAAGCCCCGTGGTCGCCCTGCTGTAGCGGGGGAGTGCGTCGATCTGGCGCAGAGCGGGGCCGAACCAAATGCGGCCACAGAGCGGGAGCTCAAGCTCCGCGCAGTGCAGGAGATGGCGGAGGCCATGCAGCGGCAGCGACAGAGGAACCTCTACCAAAGAGATTCCCCTAGTTCGCAACCTGGACCCAGCCAGCAGTCTCAGGGAGGAGTGACATCCACAGCCTCTGAGCCCCTCAGCGCGGAGCGGCTGACGGGTGCGATCGAGGCGGCGGTGGCGGTGGTGCAAACCGTCGCCACCAAGTCCTCGAACCTTAAGGGGCAGTACGTGCGGGACCTAAAGCTAGCATGTTCCTCCATCTTGGAGAACGTGCGCGTGCTTCGATCCCGCACGGAATCAGAGGAGGTGGCCCAGCTCCAGACCGAGCTGGCCGCTGTGCGGGCCGAGATGCGGGCCTGGCAGCAGCAGGCGCAATCTGCTCCTGCCCCGATGAGCCGCGATGAGATCGGTTTTCTCATCGACGCGCGGCTCGCGGGGATCGCGGACCGGCTGTTGCCGGAGACCCGCATCCGTCCGCCTCTCGAGGCGGACAGGAGAAATGCGGCCCGATCTGCCACCCGGCCTGAGCCTCAGCCACAGCTCACTTCTGAGCTCCCGGCTCTACTGCCGTCGCCTCCCCCCCTCCTCTCTGGACAAGGGAGTGAGGCGAAGAGGAGGAAGCCCAAGAAGCAATCGGCCGCTGCTAGGGAGGCGGAAGCTGCCCGCAAGAATCGGGAGCCGCCATCCTCGGCGCCTCCGGCAGCGTCGTCGTCGGCTCCCCTTAGCGGGTGGAATAAGGTCGCGGCGCGGCCGAGGGCCTCGAGGCCGGTTCCAGCCCGGGCGGCTACTGCCCCGCCAACGGCTGCGCCTCTGGCGACGCCAGCCCCCAGGAAACGGAAACGTGGTGCCCGCAAGCCTCGGAAACTGCGCGTCCCGCGAACTGCTGCGGTGTGCTTAACTCTGCAGCCGGGCGCGCAGGAGCAGGGCATCACGTATCGTGATGTGATGTCCAAGGCTGAAGGGGTCATTGACCTCAAGGCCCTGGGCATCAACGGCCTCCGGTTTCGCACCGCGATTACCGGGGGTCGGATCTTGGAGGTGGCTGGCGACGACAGAGTCCAGAAGGCCGACATCCTCGCTGCCAAGCTCAAGGAGGCACTGGAGGAGGTCCGGGTCGCTAGGCCGGAGAGGTGCGTGGAGCTGCGCATCTCTGGCCTGAGCGACACGGCCTCAAAAGAGAGCGTGGCGGCAGCGCTGGCAGCGGAGGGGAGCTGCTCTGCCGACGCCATCAAGGTGGGTGACATTCATCGCCCATCTGGTCGCCAGGGCACTGCATGGCTGCGGTGCCCGATTGAGGCGGCCAAGCTCCTGACCGACGGCCGACCAATTACAGTTGGATGGTCGGTGGTCAGGCTGACCACCTTAGAGCCGAGGAAGGCGCGGTGCTTCCGCTGCCTGGAGCCGGGGCACGTCGGGGCCAAGTGCACCGCGGGTGTTGACCGCAGTGCGCTGTGCTTCCGATGTGGGCAGGCGGGCCATAAGTCGGCCACCTGCTCCGCGGAGCCCAATTGCCCCGTCTGTGCGGCGGAGGGGGTGGCGTCGAGTCACCGGCTGGGATCCGGTGACTGCAGGGCGACCTCCCGAAAAAGGGGGGCCTCCCGAAAGAGTACGGTTGCTGGTGGTGGGAATCCTGTCCCTCCCTCCACCCAGCAACGCGAGGAGGAGATGGACACCGCCCAAGGATAATGGATCATCCCATCTCCATACTGCAGGCCAACGTCAACCACTGCGTCATCGCCCAGGACCTTCTGGCCCAGTCCATGGCGCAGTGGCAGACAACAGTGGCAGTAGTCGCCGAGCCGTACTACGTTCGCGACGTCCCGAACTGGGCCGGCGACCAAAGCGGCTTGGTGGCTATCGTCGCCCAGCGAGCGACCCCACCCTTCGACAGAGTGCGAAGGGGCCGTGGGTGCGTACTCGTTGTGCTGGGCGGTGCTGCAGTGGTTGGGGTGTACTGTCCTCCTAGCAGGAGCCTCGCCGAGTTCGAGCAGCTGCTCACAGAGGTCGGGGCTCTGCTGGCGGAAGTGCACCCCATCCCGGCTGTCGTGGCCGGGGATTTCAACGCTCATTCACGGGCGTGGGGATCTCCGGCTACCGATGCCCGGGGGGAGATGATGGTAGAGTGGGCGGTGTCTCAAGGCTTGGTGCTGCTAAACCAGGGGGCGGTCCACACACTTGTGCGGCCGCAGGGTAGCTCGATTGTTGACCTGTCGTTCGCCAGTTCTGCCCTGGCCCGACGCGTCAACAATTGGCGGGTCGTCGAGGGGGTGGAGACCGCGTCGGATCATCGGTACATCCGGTTCGACGTCGTCCCCGCCGCCTCGGCGACTCGAGTGGAATTTGACCGCCCCTTGGTGGGGCAAGGTCCACGGTGGCGCCTCGGCACTCTGCACCGAGAGCTGGCCAAAGAAGCGGCTATCGTCGAGCGATGGGCTGCTGTTGACGACGACCTGGACGTGGACGCGAGGTGCGAGTGGCTTGTCGGAGCGCTGACTCGCGTCTGCGACGCGGCGATGCAGAGGGCGAGGCCTGTCTCGCCTCGGAGGCGGGTATACTGGTGGCGTCCCCACCTAGCCGGGCTGCGTACCGCAAGTTACGCGGCCCAGAGGCAGTACACTCGCAGTCGAAGGCGGGCTGTCCGAGATCTCGCCCGGGAGGAGCGACTGCACGCTGCGTACAGGGCCGCCCGTGAAGCCCTGAGCTCGGCGATCAAAGCCGCCAAGGAGGAGTCCTGGAGGGAGTGGCTCGAGAGTCTCGACCGAGACCCTTGGGGGCGCCCGTACAGGGTCGTGAGTCAAAAACTTCGGCCCTGGGCGCCTCCCCTCACCCAAACTCTCGAGCCGAACCTCCTGGACCGAGTGGTCAGCTCCCTCTTCCCAGTGAGGGAAGAGTGGGTCCCGCCGCGGATGGTAGCACCAAGCCAAGTGCCGGCAGACGAAGGGGCAATACCTCCCGTGTCCGAGGCCGAGTTAGGGGCCGCGATCCTGGCGCTCAAGTCCAGGAACCGCGCCCCGGGCCCGGACGGCATCCCGGGGAAGGTGATTGCCACAGTTATGCCGGCACTAGAAGAGGAAACGCTGTCCCTCATGTCGGAGTGTGTGGCGTCGGGGAGGTTCCCGCGACGATGGAAGACCGGCAAGCTCGTGCTTCTCAAGAAGCACGGGCGCCCAGCCGAGTCGCCGTCGGCCTACCGCCCCATCGTTTTGCTCGACGAGATGTGCAAGCTGTTTGAGCGGGTGCTCGCTGCGCGTCTCGTTGGTCACCTTGAGGGGGCGGGGCCCAACCTGAGTGACGGCCAGTTCGGATTCCGTCGTGGGAGGTCGACCCTCGACGCCATATCCCGGCTGCGGGACGGCATTGACGAAGCGGTCGCCGGGAGGGAGGTGTTGTTGGCTGTATCGCTTGATATAGCCAACGCCTTCAACACCCTCCCCTGGGCGACAATTGCGGAGGCGCTGAGGTACCACAATGTCCCGTGGTACCTCAGGCGCATCCTGGCGGACTACTTCGTGGACCGGGTTATCATCTACCCGACCCAACACGGGGTGGTCCGCCGAACTATGGCGTGCGGCGTTCCGCAGGGGTCGGTCCTTGGGCCGCTTCTGTGGAACGTCGGGTACGATTGGGTCCTGCGCGGTGCTACTCTTCGGGGGGTCGGCGTACTTTGTTACGCCGATGATACCCTAGTTACCGCGCGGGCCCCAACGTTTAGCGACGCCGCCGTTCTCGCCACGGCAGGCGTCGCCCATGTCGTGCGCCGTATCGGGGCGCTGGGACTGAAGGTGGCCCTCGAAAAGTCCGAGGCCCTTTTCTTCTATGGGCCTCGGCGGCCGCCGCCTCGGGATCAAGCGATCGTGGTGGGTGGCACCTCCATCGCTGTCGGGAGCAGCCTGAAATACCTCGGGCTCGTTCTCGACAGTCGGTGGCGTTTCGCGGAGCATTTCCGGCGGCTGGCACCTAAACTGCTAGCGTTTGCCGGAATGCTCTCGCGATTGCTGCCCAACACTGGGGGTCCGGGGTCTGCCTGCCGCCGTCTCTACGACGGTGTGGTGCGCTCCAAGGCGCTCTACGGAGCGCCCATTTGGGAGGAGGCCCTCTGCCGTACGAATGTCGTGCTGCTGCGGCGACCACAGCGCGCCATTGCGCAGAGGGCCGCACGGGCGTATCACACCGTCTCTTATGAGGCGGCGTGTTTGATTGCGGGCAGTATCCCCTGGGATCTCGAGGCTGGCGTCCTTAAGAGGGTCTACGAGGAGGGCGCCCTGATGCGGCGTGTTGCAGGAGGTCGGCCGCTTCCGGAGGAGATCGATCGCTGGAGACAGGAGGCTCGCGATGTTCTCTTCCGGAAGTGGGCCGATAGGCTGGCTGCTGCGAGGAGTAGCTTGCTGCTTGTGGGGGCCGTTCGGCCCGTCTTGCGTGAGTGGGTGGAACGGGGTCATGGGGCTCCCACGTATCACCTCACCCAACTTCTCACGGGTCATGGCTGCTTCGCCAAGTACCTGTGGGAGGTGGTGGGGGTGGAAGCGGAGCCCCGGTGCCGAAACTGCACCAGCGGCGACCCCGACACGGCACACCACACTTTGGCCGTGTGTGACGCGTGGGGCGGCCAAAGGGCGGCCCTCACAAGCATCATTGGTGTGGACCTCTCGCTGTCGGCCGTAGTTTCAGCTATGGCCGGCAGCGAACAGTGTTGGGCCGCCGTCGCCTCGTTCGCTAGCGAGGTGATGGCGGCAAAGAGAGAGGCCTTGCGGGAACGGGAGCGAGCTGGGCTCACTCTTCCGCCCCGCAGGCCCCCGGCGAGGGGACGCCGGCGAACGCAATTCGCCCGCGTCCCCGAATGAGAGTGGCCACGGGCAGTGGGTCGGGGGACCCGCTGCCCCTATGCTGATGTGGCGGAATGCGCCCCTGTGTGTTCCTGGGGTGCATTCTTGAGGTGAAAAACCCCCACCATTCCGGCCTGACTGCCGGGATGGTGGGGTCTTAAGTAGCGGGCCTACCAAGGGCGCCCCTAGCCGAGTCGCGGTGAGCAGACTATCCCGCGGCTCGGATTAGGCGAAGGAGGAACACCGTGGTGGTTTAGTGGGTAGTCTGGCCTTTGTCCAAGGCCAGGAGTCCCACACGAAGCGAGCCCCCTGCCCCCGCGGGGGGTGAGCGAAGTGCGTAAATGCATTCCACCACGTAAACAAAAAAAAAAAAAAAAAAAAAACCTAACCTAACCTCCTTGCGGGAGGTCCGCGAGGCGGGATCCGAGAGGATCAGGTGACGGGTTGGCCCACTGCTCGCGCGGGGGCTGACAGGCACTCGTGCCACCGTCGGAGTTGGGGGGGTTGGCTGCCCTCCCGCGTCGCGTAGCCTCCGAATGATCGACAACGACCTGAGTGCTAGCCACACTCGGGAAGCCGTGATTTCGGAGAACGTGGGGCTTGCCTTAATTGGCCGGCCCGCGACAAGGAAAAGTCTATAAAACCCGACAGCGAAGTCGCTTAAAACCTACGGATACCAGGGGACCTCCGTAGTATATACCCCGCTTCCCGGAATGGCCGTCACCCGGGGAGTGTAAGTTGAACGGTTCAACTCGTGGGACTAGTAATGGAAAATTCAAACTTAAACCAAAACCAAAATGAGTCGATGGAGATCGAGACGGGGGTCGCGAGACCCCATGGCTCTCTCGTAGAAGCGGTGGTTGTGCTAGAGCGGCTGGAGGCCAGCGCTCCGACCACAAGTGGGGGGAGCTCGCGCTCGTCTTCCCCGAGTGGAAGACTGTGGCGGAAGAGAGTTCCGGAGACGGAGTCCGCGGAGGCTTCAAAAAAGCCTCGCGGCCGCCCACCAACAACGGGCGAGTACGTCGGCCTTGCGCAAGCCAAGGCCGAGTTTATCGCGGCGACGGAGCGGGAGCTCAAGCTCCAAGCGGAGAGGGAGATGGCGGAGGACCTGCAGCGCCAGCGGAGCAGAACTCTCTTCTTGAGAGAGTCCGCAAGTCCACAGTCCGGGCCTAGTCATCAGCCCCAAGGCGAAGCGGCTCCCACTGCCACTGAGCCCGTAAGCACGGAGCAGCTCACGGGCGCGATTGAGGCGGCGGTGGAGATGGTGCAAACCATCGCCAGCAAGAGCTCCAACCTAAAAGGACAATACGTGCGGGACCTGAAAGTAGCATGCTCGACCATTCTGGAGAACGTGCGCGTGCTCCGGTCCCGCACGGAGTCGGAGGAGGTGGCCCAGCTCCAGACCGAGCTGGCGGCTGTGCGGGCCGAGATGCGGGCCTGGCAGCAGCAGGCGCAGTCTGCGCCGCCCCCCATGAGCCGCGACGAGATCGGGTTTCTTGTCGACGCGCGGCTCGCGGGAATTGCGGACCGGCTGCTGCCGGAGACCCGTATCCGTCCGCCTCTCGAGGCGGACCGACGAAATGCGGCTCGGTCCGCTGATGGTGGTGAGCCTCAGATATTGCTCACCGCGGAGCTTCCGGCTCTTCCGCCGTCGCCTCCCCCCATACCCGTTCAAGAGGCCATCCATAAGAAGGGAAAGACCAAGAAGCCGAAGAAGAAGTCGGCCGCAGCAAGGGAGGCGGAGGCCGCTCGCCAGACCCGGGGGACACCCCCTTCGGCACCCTCAGCAGCTTCGGTATCTTCGTCGGTGGTTCCAGCGGCGTCCTCGTTGTCTTCCTCGACGTCTCCAGCACTTATGGGCTGGAACAAGGTCGCAGCCCGGCCGAAGGCTTCAAAGCCGGTTCAGGCCCGTGCTGCAGCTACCCCGGCGACGGCTGCGACTCCAACAGCGCCAGCCAAAGCTAGAAAACGTGGTGCCCGTGGGTCACGTAAACTGCGCGCCCCGCAAACTGCAGCGGTATGTCTCACGCTGCAGCCGGGCGCGCAAGAGCAGGGCATCACGTACCAAGACGTGATGGCCAAGGCTGAAGGTGTCATCGACATTAAGGCCTTGGGCATTGACGGCCTCCGGTTCCGTACCACAGCGACCGGGGGTCGGATGTTAGAGGTGGCTGGCGCTGACCGCGCCCGGAAGGCAGACGCCCTGGCCGCTAAGTTGCAGGAGGCGCTGGAGGAGGTCCGGGTCGCAAGGCCACAGAAGTGCGTGGAGCTGCGCATTTCTGGTCTGAGCGACTCGGCCTCTAAGGAAAGGGTGGCAGCAGCACTAGCAGCTGAGGGGGGCTGCTCTGCAGATACAATTAAGGTGGGAGACATCCATCGCCCACCTGGTCGCCAGGGCACGGCGTGGTTACGTTGTCCGGTAGAGGCGGCCAAATTGTTGACGGATGGCCGTCGCATCCTTGTCGGGTGGTCGGTGGTCAGGCTGACCACCCTGGAACCAAGGCAGACGCGGTGCTTCCGCTGCCTGGAGCCGGGGCACGTTGGGGCCAAGTGCACTGCGGGCGTTGATCGCAGTGCACTCTGCTTCCGTTGCGGGCAGGCGGGTCACAAATCCGCCACCTGCACCGCGGAGCCCAATTGCCCGGTCTGTGCGGCGGAAGGGGTGGCGTCTGGTCACCGCCTTGGTTCCGAAAAGTGTAAGGCGGCCTCCCGAAAAAGGGCGGCCCCCAAAAAAGGTGGAGCTGCAGGTGGGGGGAATCCCACTCCACCCCTGCCGCAACCACGTGAGGAGGAGATGGACACCGCCCAATCATAATGGCACATCCCATCTCCATACTGCAGGCCAACGTCAACCACTGCGTCACTGCCCAGGACCTTCTGGCCCAGTCCATGGCGCAGTGGCAGACGACAGTGGCAGTAGTCGCCGAGCCGTATTACGTCCGCGACAGCCCGAACTGGGCTAGCGACCAAGACGGCTTGGTGGCTATCGTCACCCAGCGAACTGCCCCTCCCTTCGACCGAGTGCGGAGGGGCCGCGGGTGTGTGCTCGTCGCGCTGGGTGGCGCTGCAGTGGTTGGGGTGTACTGCCCCCCTAGCAGAAGCCTCGCCGAGTTCGAGCAGTTGCTCACGGAGGTCGGGGCTCTGCTGGCAGAAGTACACCCCACCCCGGCGGTGGTGGCCGGCGACTTCAACGCTCACTCACGGGCGTGGGGATCTCCGGCTACCGATGCCCGGGGGGAGATGGTGATGGAGTGGGCGGTGTCACAGGGCTTGGTGCTGCTGAACCGAGGGGCGGTCCACACTCTTGTGCGGGCCCAGGGCAGCTCGATCGTGGATATATCGTTCGCCAGTTCTGTCCTGGCCCGACGTGTTTCCAACTGGCGGGTCGTCGAGGGGGTGGAGACCGCGTCGGACCACCGGTACATCCGGTTCGACGTCCTCGCCTCCTCGGCGGCTCAAGTGGTACTCGACCGCCCCTTGTTAGGGGAGGGTCCGCGGTGGCGCCTTGGATCCCTAGACCGGGAACTGGCCAAAGAGGCGGCTATCGTCGAGCGATGGGCTGCTGCAGATGGCGGCCTGGACGTGGACGCGAGGTGCGAGCGGCTCGCTGGAGCGCTGACTCGCGTCTGCGACGCGGCGATGCAGAGGGCGAGGCCTGTCCCGCCCCGGAGGCAGGTGTACTGGTGGCGTCCCCACCTAGCCGGGCTGCGTACAGCGAGCTACGCGGCCCAGAGGCAGTATACCCGCAGCCGAAGGCGGGCTATTAGAGACCTCGCCCGTGAAGAGCAATTGCACGCCGCGTACAGGGCCGCCCGTGAGGCCCTGAGCTCGGCGATCAAAGCCGCCAAGGAGGACTCCTGGAGGGAGTGGCTCGAGAGTCTCGACCAAGACCCGTGGGGGAGCCCGTACAAAACCGTGAGCCAAAAGCTCCGGCCATGGGCTCCTCCTCTCACTAGAACTCTCGAGCCGAACCTCTTGGACCGTGTGGTCAGTTCCCTCTTCCCTGCGAGGGAAGAGTGGGTCCCACCGCGGATGGCAGCATCAGGCCAGGTGCCGGCAGACGAAGGGGCAATACCTCCCGTGTCCGAGGCCGAGTTAGGGGCCGCGATCCTGGCGCTCAAGTCTAGGAACCGCGCCCCGGGCCCGGACGGCATCCCTGGGAAGGTGATTGCCACAGTCATGCCGGCACTGGAGGAGGAGACGCTGTCCCTCATGTCGGAGTGTGTGGCGTCGGGGAGGGTCCCGCGACGATGGAAGACCGGGAAGCTCGTGCTTCTTAAAAAGCACGGGCGCCCAGCCGAGTCGCCGTCGGCGTACCGCCCCATCGTTTTGCTCGACGAGACGTGCAAGCTGTTCGAGCGGGTGCTCGCTGCGCGTCTCGTCAGCCACCTGGAGGGGGCGGGGCCCAATCTTAGTGACGGCCAGTTCGGCTTCCGTCGCGGGAGGTCGACCCTCGACGCCGTATCCCGGCTGCGGGACGGCGTCGATGAAGCGGTTGCCGGGGGAGAGGTGGTGTTGGCTGTATCGCTGGATATAGCCAACGCTTTCAACACCCTCCCCTGGGAGACCATCGCGGAGGCGCTGAGGTACCACAACGTCCCGGGTTACCTCAGGCGCGTCCTGGCGGACTACTTCGTGGACCGGGTCATCATCTACCCGGCCCAAGACGGGGTGGTCCGCCGAAGTATGTCGTGCGGCGTTCCGCAGGGGTCGGTCCTCGGGCCGCTTCTGTGGAACGTCGGCTATGACTGGGTCCTGCGCGGTGCTACTCTTCGGGGGGTCGGCGTACTTTGTTACGCCGACGATACCCTAGTCACCGCGCGGGGCCCCACGTTTCGCGACGCCGCCGTCCTCGCTACGGCAGGCGTCGCTCACGTCGTTCGCCGCATCAGGGCGCTGGGGCTAAAGGTGGCCCTTGAAAAGTCCGAGGCCCTCTTTTTCCATGGACCTCGGCAGACGCCGCCTCGGGATAGCTCAATCATGGTGGGCGGCACCTCCATCGCTGTCGGGACCAGCCTGAAGTATCTCGGGCTCGTTCTCGACAGTCGGTGGCGGTTTGCGGAGCATTTCCGGCAGCTGGCACCCAAATTGCTGGCGTTTGCCGGGATGCTCTCGCGGTTGCTGCCCAACAGTGGAGGTCCGGGGTCTGCCTGCCGCCGTCTCTACGACGGGGTGGTGCGCTCCAAGGCGCTCTATGGAGCGCCGATCTGGGCGGAGGCCCTCTGCCCTGCTAATGTTGCGCTGCTGCGACGTCCGCAGCGCGCCATCGCGCAGAGGGCCGCAAGGGCGTACCACACCGTCTCTTATGAGGCGGCGTGTCTGATTGCGGGCAGCATCCCCTGGGATCTCGAGGCTGGCGTCTTGAAAAAGGTATACGAGGAGGGCGCCCTGATGCGGCGTGTTGTCGGAGGTCGGCCGCTTCCGGAGGAGATCGATCGCTGGAGACAGGAGGCTCGCGATGTTCTCTTCCGGAAGTGGGCCGTAAGGTTGAGCTCCGTAAGGAGCAGTTCGCTGCTTGTGGGGGCCGTTCGGCCCGTCCTGCGTGAGTGGGTAGAGCGGGGTCATGGGGCTCCCACGTATCACCTCACCCAACTTCTCACGGGTCATGGCTGTTTTGCCAAGTACCTGTGGGAGGTGGTGGGGGTGGAAACGGAGCCCCGGTGCCGCAACTGCACCAGCGGTGACCCCGACACGGCACATCACACGTTGGCCGTATGTGAGGCGTGGGACGGCCAGAGAGCGGCCCTCACGAACACCGTAGGAGCAGACCTCTCGCTGTCGGCCGTAGTTTCAGCTATGGCCGGCAGCGAACAGTGTTGGGCCGCCGTCGCCTCGTTCGCTAGCGAGGTGATGGCGGCAAAGAGAGAGGCCTTGCGGGAGCGGGAGCGAGCTGGGCTCACTCAACCGCCCCGCAGGCCCCCGGCGAGGGGACGCCGGCGAGCCCTATTCGCCCGCGTCCCCGAATGAGAGTGGCCACGGGCGGTGGGTCGGGGGACCCGCTGCCCTCATGCTGATGTGGCGGAATGCACCCCTGTGTGTTCCGGGGGTGCATTCTTAAGAGGAGGAAAGGCCCCACTGTCTCGGCTCGATGGCCGGGACCGTGGGGCCTCCAGAGGCGAGCCCGCTAAATAGGGCGTCCCTAGCCGAGTCGCGGTGAGCATTCTATCCCGCGGCTCGGATTAGGCGAAGGAGGAACACCGTGGTGGTTTAGTGGGTAGTCTGGCCTTTGTCCGAGGCCAGGAGTCCCACACGAAGCGAGCCCCCTGCCCCCGCGGGGGGTGAGCGAAGTGCGTAAATGCATTCCACCACGTAAACAAAAAAAAAAAAAAACCTCCTTGCGGGAGCGGGAGCGAGCTGGACTCACTCTCCCGCCCCGCAGGCCCCCGGCGAGGGGACGCCGGCGAGCACAATTTGCCCGCGTCCCCGAATGAGAGTGGCCACGGGCGGTGGGTCGGGGGACCCGCTGCCCTCATGCTGACGTGGCGGAATGCGCCCCTGTGTGTTCCGGGGGTGCATTCTTCAGAGGAGGAAAGGCCCCACTGTCTCGGCCCGACGGCCGGGACTGTGGGGCCTCTAGAGGCGAGCCCGCTAAATAGGGCGTCCCTAGCCGAGTCGCGGTGAGCATTCTATCCCGCGGCTCGGATTAGGCGAAGGAGGAACACCGTGGTGGTTTAGTGGGTAGTCTGGCCTTTATCCGAGGCCAGGAGTCCCACACGAAGCGAGCCCCCTGCCCCCGCGGGGGGTGAGCGAAGTGCGTAAATGCATTCCCCACGTAAAAAAAAAAAAAAAAAAAAAAACCTAACCTAACCTAACCTAACCTAACCTAACCTAACCAATATCTATAAATAGGCAAGCCTATAAATATATAGAATGTATTATATATTGTTAGTGTCCTGTGCGCAGTTCTTATCGATATTATTGTATGCTATATATGTATCTCTCTATAATATACCTATGTGTTATGTAAAATTGTGCACAAAAGTTTTTAATAGTGAGCGATGACAGCTGGGCAACCGACGGGCTAAGGTCCGTCGGTTGCCGGGCTACCATCCCTCAAACGGCCAAATGCCAACCAATCAACGACTCGATTTAATTTTGCAGCATAAATTTTTAAACCGGGCATTCTGTGGCTTAATACATAATAAGCCACCCAATAAACCGAAGTAAATTCACTGTCAACCCCAAATAGTAATAACCCTTCTTGGCACTTAGTTTCTTGAATAATAATTTATAAACTCATTTTCTTTTTCTAAAATTATTAGACACTAAAAACCGCAAACAAGGACCCCACAAGATTAATCCAGTGGGGGAAACCGTGCGAAATAAAAAAAAAAAAAAAAAAAAAAAAAAAACCTAACCTAACCTAACCTAACCTAACCTAAACCTAAACCTAAACCTAAACCTAAACCTAAACCTAAACCTAAACCTAAACCTAAACCTAAACCTAAACCTAAACCTAAACCTAAACCTAAACCTAAACCTAAACCTAAACCTAAACCTAAACCTAAACCTAAACCTAAACCTAAACCTAAACCTAAACCTAAACCTAAACCTAAACCTAAACCTAAACCTAAACCTAAACCTAAACCTAAACCTAAACCTTCCTTCCTTCCTTCCTTCCTTCCTTCCTTCCTTCCTTCCTTCCTTCCTTCCTTCCTTCCTTCCTTCCTTCCTTCCTTCCTTCCTTCCTTCCTTCCTTCCTTCCTTGTAATTCCTTGAACGTGAACTTGAAAACTTACGTTAGGAATTCACGTTATTGCATATTCTAAGGATAATCATCATTACAAGGCATTTTTAGTTTCTTTAACGTGAAAAATGTAATTTATTTGCTGTAAAAATACAATTATATGCTCTGTTCACAACGGCTGACGATTTAATAATGTGTAATAATCGGTTAGCAATACAAACCTAACAGTCTATTTCTCACAAAACACAAAAAGTAAATTTTTACACAACAAAAGGAGTTAATTTCTCACAAAACCAAATAAACTAGCATTTAGTTATAGTATTCAACACTACAGAGAAGTAGTCACTAAATTCAACGTAAGCAGTAGATATTTAAAACAGAAATCATCAATTTTAACAATAACACTCCCCATCTCCACCGGTGGGGCCACGAGGACTTTTAAGTACTGATGTCTCCACTGTAGTGGGTCAGTGGAGCTATACGGATTTCGTATGTTTTTAATAGTTAAATTGTCCCCACTATCTTTCATATATAAAACCTTTTTCCTAATATCAAAAACAAGTTAAATGACATGTTTAAACTTCAAATTTGGACTTTCACGTTCAAAAGTGTGATCGCGTTATTTGAATGGCAAAACTGAGTGAATTAAGAAGGCAGTAGCCGAAGGATCCAAAAAAATGCAATTTTAAATAGAAAAATGAATTTATTACTATGAAAATTATTACAAATTAATTAATTAAATCTACGTTGACAATCGGTCGATGTAGTACCAAAAGTGACGAAGACATCGGGGCCGCTGTGTCCGGTGTCGTCGCACGGCACGTTTCGCTGACTCGACGCCTCGTGCCCATCGCTGTCGTTATGCGCGGTTACGAGGTAAACGCATGTCAGCGTTCTTGTTGCTATGTGACTACGTAACACCTCCCCCCGAAGATCAGCAACTATTTCGAGATCTTATGTAAGGATGGCGAAATATTGCTGGGGTCGATCCTTATCTTGCTTGGGGTAGTTCCGTTTGGCTCTTGAATTTCGGCATATGTTCCTGAAGATGATGCTGCAGGTTTTCCTCTATGGTTTCTCATATGACGTCGATATATTATCAGGATGGTGCCGAGAATAACTGCTCCGAATATCAAGACATAGATGGGAATTGTAGTGTGGTATAGAATCGCATCGCTGGTTTCGTCAATTTTTATTGGAGCTTGTAGTGCTATTTCGGTGTTGATGGAATGCAGGTTTTCTAAGTCCAGAGAGTCCAATAAGAAAGGTGATTCTGTAGATGCTGAATCTTCAAATGCTGGTAATTGCATGATTTCTAAGGCGAATCCTTTAATGTGGTTGTTGGTGTTAGCTATGGTAAATTCGGGTGTTCTTATGTGACAGTTCTGTGGAACGGTAGCTAAATAACTCCCTTCGAGTGTCTTGTATGTTTCATGTCCACAAGATATCTTGACTTTGGTAGTGAAGGGGAAACTTATAGTGTAGTGTTTCTCGTCGAGTTGTTCTACCGCTTGCCTCTTCAGATTAACTGGTATCATCTTGCAAGATGGGTGAAGATCTTGGCTAGTGATGAGATGCTGTATACAGTCAGGTTCATCTTGGATTTGATGGTTCATTTTCGGTTCACAGAGATACAAGGTGTTAATCTTCGGGCATTCAGCCTCTATGTACATAGAATCATATCTAGAAATCGCAATAAAAGGTAAGACAGGTAAGAGGATTTTATGATGTTTGTTGGGGACAATGGATAGTTTGTAAAGGGTATAATTTGGAGGGAAGGTGATCGGCATCTTAAAAACTATAACTATCTGATTATCTGTATAAAAGTAACCTAGCTTGATTACATCGTAGTAATCTCTTAATTCTAAGTCTAGGATCTCCTTATTTGAATAAAGAGTCCGTAGTTTATCTAACATAGTTTTTAATTCAGTTAAACTTGTAACTGAATGGGGTGTGCTCGATGCACGTATAAAAGCTAACGTATATTCTAGTCGATGAAGCTCCTCAGATAGACTGTCTATGTAATCGTTTAGTATCATGAGGTATTGAGCCATATGGGCATAATGGACTAAGTCCGGCTCTTTACTATTAAGTATACGGTTTAAAACGTGGGAGATACGTAACTGATTTTCAGTTATGTTCGTTAACAATTTTTCATTATGTAAAACCCAAGTTTTAGATAAACTAACATGCTGGTTTACCTGGAACTCTAATTTGTGTTCGTTTTCCTCGAGAATTTTTATGGCGTTATTATATTTAATCGCGTCGGTTTGGTCCAGATTACCAGATATGCTCTTAATAATGGAACCAAGACCATCTATAAGACCTCTCTTGGGTCGGTTATGTTCGAACGATTCTAATTGTACTGATAGTTTATTTAATTTAGTTGAAAGATAGTTAAAGTGGGGCTCGAATAAGAAGGAAGTTTTATTATTGAGTTTGGGTCTGAATTCAGACATTTTAGAGTTAACTAATTCAATCTGATCTTGTATACTTTCAAGATTAACGTAATTGAGGAAAGAGTGATAGTGGGAGATGATTCGTGTTGGACCTAAGTTGAATGGGAGTAAACCGGGACCGTTACCCAAACTGTCAAGTGTTACTTCCTGCCCTCGGGTCATTTGTAGTAGTAGTAAGATCAGCATCCTGTAACAACACAACGTCTTTAGGGCTCCTCTTAAGGCGTGACTTTGCTACGGGACCACGTTTTTTCCTAGTATAGATGTGAATAGGGAGGTCGGCTAAGACTGTGTCTTGCGTGAATCGCGGTGCCAGCTTTTGTCTATTAGCTAAAGGATTTTTAACGAAGACTTGTTGGTCGGGGCTGTATTCCTTTTCAGTTTCACGGTCTTTGTTGCGATTTTCAGTTAACTCGGTACGGTTATGTAAGGAGGTTTCATTAATAATGTCATAAACCTGAGTTAAGCGTTTTTTGTGGTCTTGTAGGTACTGTTGAAATAAGTGTTCAGATAAGTCAACGTCTAGAGAGTCTCGAGGGTCAAAGTGTCCGGTAATTAAGTCTATAGGTCTGCACTTAGTGAAACTGTGTATAGAACTATTGTAACCTAGAACAGCATAGGGCATTAGGATTATGACAGGTTCATTACGTTTCTCCAGTTTCAGCATTCTAAGATGCTCTAGAATGGTGGAATGAAAACGTTCTACTATTCCGTTGTCGTTAGGGGTATGTGCAAGTATCTTATGGTGCTGTATTTTATGGAGACGTACAAATTCTGAAAATAAGGCGTTTGCGAATTCGGGTCCTTGATCCGTTACGATAGTATATGGAACGCCATGATGGGTGCAATACGTTAGAAGAGCTTGAACGACGCTCAGGGCTGTACCATCTCTAAGATGATATGCTTGAGCATATTTTGAAAAAGCATCGACCAAAGTAAGGAACTTCTCATTCTGAGCTGTGAAAAGGTCCAAATGTACTGTTTCGAAGGGTTTGGTGGGTGGAGGAACTATAGCGAACTTTTGTTTGATAGGGTTTCGGTCGTATTTCGCTTGGCCACAGATACTACATTCGCTAATATATTTCGTTACGCTGTCTTTCATCTTAGGCCAGTAGTAGCGATACGATAAGGCAAGGAAACACTCAGTTATCCCACGATGGTTTGTTTTGCCTTCGTGATAATTTCTTATGATCTCCTGTTGCCTTAGGTAGTCTTTGACGTTCTCTACCTCTTTTTTAGCCAACACTATGTTCATCGCGGAACTTTTAAATTTATTTTGAATGATTGGGATGATACTGGACATAGCTTGAGGTGGATGTATGATGATACCGGTTTTGACTTTGGGATTAACATACTCCTTAATCGCATTTGTAACATCATCTTCGAGATTAGATTCTGATAGTTGTATAACAGTTTTAGTATGAGATTCAAATGGTTTAGATACGGTCGGACGTTTTCTAATATCTCCTACGACAACTAGGGATATTTGGCGATGGAATTTGTTCAGGGGATCCTCAGATATGGGGACTTCTAATATAGGATTTTCCGCGTTAGTGTGTGCAGTTAATGTAGTTGATCCGGAATTAGAAGGGGGTTTTTCAGATGTGTTAACTGCGATAGAGTTTGCATCCTCATGATTAATTTCAATACGGGACAAGGCATCAGCGTTGGTGTTCAATTTACCAGGCTTATACACAGTAGTGAAGTTGTATTCGCTTAATTTCAATCTCCAGCGAGTTAAACGTGAGTTGGGTTCCTTAAGGTTCATAACCCATTGCAGAGGTTTATGGTCGGTAATAATTTTGAATCTCCGACCAAATAGATAGGGACGGAAGTACTTGGTGGCCCACACAATGGCCAACAACTCTTTTTCAATCGTGCTATAATTAATTTCGCTAGAGTTTAATGTACGAGATGCAAATGCTATGGGTTTATCACTACCTATTGGGCCTTGGGAGAGAACGGCACCAATGGCAAGGTTGGATGCGTCAGTAGTTAATAGGAAGTCTTTAGTAAAGTCCGGGTACTGTAAAATAGGGTCGTTAGTTAAAAGGAGTTTACACTTCTCGAAACAATTAATATAATTGGGGTCAGATGTGGTTATTTTTGAACCTTTCTTAAGACATTGTGTCATCGGTTTTGTAACACGTGCGAAATCTGGAATGAACTTTCTGTAATAGCCTAATAAACCTAAGAATCGTTTAATTTCAGTGGCCGTTTTGGGAAGTGGGAATTTCTGTATAGCTACTATCTTGTCTGGGTTCGGTTTGATTCCGTCTTTACTTATAATGTGTCCTAAATATGCTGTCTCTAACTTCAAAAATTCAGATTTGTTCATTTGAATTTTGAAGTTCGACTCCCTGAGTCGTTGGAACACTTTTTCTAGGTTTATCATATGTTCTTGGAGCGAAACAGAGAAAACAATGATGTCATCTAAATATACTAGACAAATAGTATTCTGTAGATCCCGTAAGACGTTGTCCATAACGCGCTGGAACGTGGCAGGGGATCCTTTTAGCCCCATCGGCATTCTAAGGTACTCAAAATGGCCATGCTCTACAGTGAATGCGGTTTTATGGATGTCATCGGGGTTCATCTCAACTTGATAGAACCCACTTGCTAGATCAAGAGTAGTAAAATAGTGGCAGTTGCCCAATTTATCTAACACATCGGAAATATTAGGTATAGGGTAGCGATCGTCTATTGTTTTCTCGTTTAGTTTCCGAAAGTCGATTACCAAGCGCCATTTTTGTGAACCGCTCGCATCATTCTTTTTAGGGACAACCCAGATTGGGGAGCTCCAAGCTGACTGGGAAGGGCGTATGATATTTTGTTCTAACATTTTAGATATTTGATCTTGAACTTCTTGCTTGTGTATGAAAGGGTACCTATAACTTTTTGTGTAAATAGGGATCTCGTCTGTAGTTCGAATAGAGTGTTTGATTTGGTTAGTGAAAGACAGAGGTTCACCTTCAATATAAAATACGTCGGCAAATCTAGCACAAAGCGTCTCTATGTTTGCCTTCTCTTCAGGGTTCAAGTGGTCAGTTCGTAGACGCGATAAAACTTCCTTTGCACGATCAAGTGGTTGTTTGGTACGTGTACATTGGACATTATATAGTTCTGCACTAACTGGCCTATCCATCGAAAAAACGACATCGTGACGAGATGTATTGGTTATCTCTACTATACCTCTATTGTTTTCCACAGTGGTAAGGCAGTCACCAATGACACAGTTAGATATAAGTTGTTGCGGGATTATAACTTCCCCATTCTGTGAGTTTACTGGGACTTTCGCTAGTTTAGAGGACTTGGCTGGTATTATGTCTTCATACAAATTACTATTGCGTGAATCGTGCATTAATAACGGAATACTGGCGTTACGTGTGACCAGCAATCTATTCTTTAAGTCAATATTTGATTCTAATTTTTCCAATAAATCATAACCGATCAAGCCATCGAAAAAGTCGTGGAATGCGTACACATAAAGATTAACCTCTCCCGGCTCATTAAATTCGCGAAAATATGGTATTGTAATAGAGTAATCATTTCTAGTAGATGCATGAATATTTGTGACGGTAAAGGGGTCGTAAATAAGGGGAATATGCGATAAGAATTTTTGTACGACCGCAGGACTAAGAAAAGACATGTTCGCACCTGTATCGATTAGTAATTTAAGAGGTGGATCTGCGATTTGTATGTATGGTAACTGTCTCTGAATTTGTAAGTTTATCTCTATCCTAACTTGCCGGGTTTGGTGGTTGCCGGAAAATCCTCCTTCTTTTCAGTCGGAGAGGTCTCGGTTATCTCCTCTACGGTAAGGGGGTCAGTTGGCTGAGATTGTATATACGTATAGTCGTTCGTGTTGTAAGGATAGTCAGGATATTCAATGAACTCGTGGGGGTAATAGTCATTGTCAGTATAGTACTCACAGTAATAATCATAAGGTTCGCAAAAATCATTAAAATGTGTCTGGAAGTAATTTGATGGCGGTGGGTTGCCAAACCTGGACCAATCATGTGGTGTGCGGGGCCCGAATGGCCTAGCTACATAGTGGCTGATGCCACTCATAGGTTGCGGTGCGTTACTAGTTGACGGTCTGGGACCTGGCATTTTAAAAACTTGGCTTTGGGGTCTGTAATTAGGCGGGGGTGCGCTAAATACTTGTTGAGTCCGCGTGGGGCCACGATACTGCGGGGGTTGACTTCTCCAAACTGGAGCGGGTTGCTGCGTCGGGACCATAAAGGGTCGCGGCGGTACTGGCATGTGGAAAGGTCTAACGGGTGGCAAGTTAAACGGTCGCGGTGGTGCTTGGGACGCTGCATGAAAAGATGGCCTAGAGTCATGAGAAATTTTATGACTGACCTGGGGTTGAACCTGGGGCCTCCTGCTCGGAGCATGCTCGTTGCGCTGCTGCAAATACAACGTGTTCATCTCTTCATGCACGAACTCTAAAGCTTTTTCAAGGGTATCAGGCCGCATGCACCGAATGCGAGACCCTAGTGGGTCGCGTAAGCCGCGTAAATATGACTGCAATGTCAGTTTTTTATATAAGGTGCGTTTCGAATCGATCGTACTCGCTATCGTCTCATGCAGGCTGATATATGTCATGATAGTGCTGAATAAATTTTGGCATTGCTCGTAATACTCCTGTGGCGTAGCCGAACCTTGCGTTAAGAGAGCCAAATCGTTGTACAGGGACGTTTCATCCCGTTGGTCCGCAAAATTGTTGATTAGAACACTCCTGATGCCCTGCCAGCTATCTGGAATGCCGTTCGAATTAATAGTTCGAGCGGCCGGGCCTACAATTTTGTTTAGTATCCCATTCAGGAGCGCTAAATTTGTTAATTGGAAAGCGGGATCGACTCTCACATACTGCTCCACTATCTGATCGCATAATTTTATAAAGCGGGTCAATACGTTCGAGTTACCATCGAATTCTGGGACCAATCGTAGGGCCTTGTGAATGATATCTAAAGAATCAGGCATCTCCGGGGAATCTATGCTATCACTATCGTTAATTTCTAAACTAGGTTCGTCTAAATTAAGACTTTCTAAATCTCTAACAGCATCAACCATGAGGTATCTGCCGATATTTAACCTAGGGGACCGAGATTGCCATGGATGGAAAATCTTGGATTAAAAAGGAAACACTTAAAAGTAGGGAAAGCGACTCTAGAGCGATTCTAAAGTACTCACATATATATCTTGCACCTTTTGCTGTATCGATGTCTGGATACTCCTCCGGTCTGCAGCCCTCGTAGATTCGGATATTCGACACGTGGCTGGATGCACGCCTGGGCGACTCGCGAACGCGAATATCGATATGAGATGATTCTAATTTCGCGAACCGGCCCGCGAATATCCTACCGACTGCGCCAATTAAGAAGGCAGTAGCCGAAGGATCCAAAAAAATGCAATTTTAAATAGAAAAATGAATTTATTACTATGAAAATTATTACAAATTAATTAATTAAATCTACGTTGACAATCGGTCGATGTAGTACCAAAAGTGACGAAGACATCGGGGCCGCTGTGTCCGGTGTCGTCGCACGGCACGTTTCGCTGACTCGACGCCTCGTGCCCATCGCTGTCGTTATGCGCGGTTACGAGGTAAACGCATGTCAGCGTTCTTGTTGCTATGTGACTACGTAACAAGTGCGTGTTGCACAAATGAAAATAAAAAGAAAGTAGACAAAACAAATAAATGTCGGCGAAACAAAAGACTCGTGTGATCAGATAACGATATTACTTTGTATTTTTTTATATTTTTGTCAATAAGGTCGAAAATTGCTTGCACCCGTTTTTCTAAATTGTCATATCTTATAGATTATGAAAAACATATGGAAATAATTTTGGACAGCATAAAAAATATTTATAGGGTTTTATTACTTATACTAAACAAAGAGTTCAATTTAATGGGAATACAACGTTTTTCCCGACCTATTAGTATGACGTAGTACATTTATCTAAGCATCTCTAAAAAATGTCCTACAGCTATTTCTTTATGGATCAGTTGTAATTGTGCACACAAAATGTCCATATCATTTTCTTTCTGCATTTTACGGCGCTTATTCTGTGCTTGGCCTGTCGTGAAATTAGCTACCGTCATTTTATTAATGGAAATATCTTCGTTCAACGCGTCTAGAAGTTTTGCAACTGTCTTATAATTTTTATTAATAACACGATTCAGCCTAGAGTGCCAACCTTCGGCAAAATTATTAGTTCTGGGCAGCTGATTATACACACACCACTCACTTATAAAATCTTTTCTCATCCAGTAGGTACTTTTCCATATAAGCAATAAACTGCTTGACCTTTTCCTTACCCTCACATCGTGACGTTATGTATTCCCAGCCTTCCTGTACATATTCTTCTGGCAGTAGTGGCAAAGCTGTGCATAAACCTACTATGCGACGGTTACTCTTCTGTTTTAGCTGAAGGGATTTTGCCTTCCTCCACATTGCATTCACCAAATGATAATAGCATCTTTTAATTTCAACTTCTGGGAATACTTTTTTTAAAGGATTTGTGATAGCTAATTCAAAATCACAATGCATTATTTTTGGGTGCCAATTGCTACAATTCGATATTATTATTTCGTACACCAATGAGTAGGATTTTTCGGTTCTGTCACTCATCAGGCAATATATAAGTGGCAATATTCTGGTGTCATTTGTGTTACTCCCTAAGTTACCATGTATGGTAAATAATTGTGAAAACGGAGGCGGTGTACTTTGGAATGTCCCATCTGCATAATATTCGTCTATATTTCCTAATAACT
>CAVLEM010000046.1:0-2500 GCA_963662185.1 Eilema griseolum
TAACTGTAACTTAACTTAACTTAACTTAACTGTAACTTAACTTAACTTAACTTAACTTAACTTAACTTAACGTTAACTTAACTGTAACTTAACTTAACTTAACTTAACTTGAACTTAACTTAACTTAACTTAACTTAACTTAACTTAACTGTAACTTAACTTAACTTAACTTAACTTAACTTTAACTTAACTTAACGTTAACTTAACTTAACTTAACGTTAACTTAACTTAACTTAACTTTACTTAACTTAACTTAACTTGAACTGTAACTTAACTTAACTTAACTTAACTTTAACTTAACTTAACGTTAACTTAACTTAACTTAACCACCACCTCACCCTCACCCCCCCCCCCCCTTCTGCGTCTTCCCGCACGTATTCACATCTACAACCCCACCCCACCCCACCCCACCCCACCCCACCCACCCCACCCCACCCCACCCCACCCCCACCCCACCCCACCCCACCCCACCCCACCCCACCCCACCCCACCCCACCCCACCCCACCCCACCCCACCCCACCCCACCCCACCCCACCCCACCCCACCCCACCCCACCCCACCCCACCCCACCCCACCCCACCCCACCCCACCCCACCCCTCCCCACCCCACCCACCCCACCCCACCCCACCCCACCCCACCCCACCCCACCCCACCCCACCCCACCCCACCCCACCCCACCCCACCCCACCCCACCCCACCCCACCCCACCCCACCCCACCCCACCCCACCCCTCCCCACCCCACCCCACCCCACCCCACCCCACCCCACCCCACCCCACCCCACCCCACCCCACCCCACCCCACCCCACCCCACCCCACCCCACCCCACCCCACCCCACCCCACCCCACCCACCCCTCCCACCCCACCCCACCCCACCCCACCCCACCCCACCCACCCCACCCCACCCCACCCCACCCCACCCCACCCCACCCCTCCCCACCCCACCCCACCCCACCCACCCCACCCCACCCCAACCCACCCCACCCCACCCCACCCCACCCCACCCCACCCCACCCCACCCCACCTCCCACCCTCCCCACCCCACCCCACCCCACCCCACCCCACACCACCCACCCCACCCACCACCCCACCCACCCCACCCCACCCCACCCCTCCCCACCCCACCCCACCCACCCCACCCACCCTCCCACCCCTCCCACCCCACCCCACCCACCCTCCCCACCCCACCCCACCCCACCCACCCCTCCCACCCCACCCACCCCACCCTCCCCTACCCACCCCTCCCCTACCTACCCTCCCACCCCACCCTCCCAACCCACCCCTACCCCTACCCACCCCTCCCCACCCCACCCCTACCCACCCCTACCCAACCACCCCACCCCTACCCCTACCCACCCACCACCCCACCCCTACCCACACCTCCCTACCCCACCCCTACCCCACCCAACCCCACCCCACCACACCTACCCTCACCTACCCTCCCCACCCCACCCTACCTCACCTACCACCCCTCCCCTACCCTACACCTACCCCTACCCAACCCTCACCCTCACCAAACCTACCCTCACCCACCCCACCCCACACCTCACCTCACCCAACCTCACCCTCACCACCCCAACCCTCACCCTACCCTACACCTACCAAACCTACCCTAACCTCAACCCTAACCACCCTAACCTCACCTAACCTACCCAAACCTAACCTACCCTAACCTAACCTAACCTAACCTAACCTACCTACCACCTACCCTACCCCTAACCTACCCTAACCTAACCTACCCTACCTCCCTACCCTAACCTAACCTAACCTCACCTAACCTACTACCTAACCTAACCCTAACCTAACCTAACCTAACCTAACCTAACCTACCACCTAACCTAACCTAACCTACCTAACCCTAACCTAACCTACCCTAACCTAACCTAACCTAACCTAACCTAACCTAACCTAACCTAACCTAACCTAACCTAACCTAACCTAACCTACCTAACCTAACCTAACCTAACCTAACCTAACCTAACCTAACCTAACCTAACCTAACCTACCTAACCTAACCTAACCTAACCTAACCTAACCTAACCTAACCTAACCTAACCTAACCTAACCTAACTACCTAACCTAACCTAACCTAACCTAACCTAACCTAACCTAACCTAACCTAACCTAACCTACCTAACCTAACCTAACCTAACCTAACCTAACCTAACTAACCTAACCTAACCTACCTAACCTAACCTAACCTAACCTAACCTAACCTAACCTAACCTAACCTAACCTAACCTAACCTAACCTAACCTAACCTAACCTAACCTAACCTAACCTAACCTAACCTAACCTAACCTAACCTAACCTAACCTAACCTAACCTAACCTAACCTAACCTAACCTAACCTAACCTAACCTAACCTAACCTAACCTAACCTAACCTAACCTAACCTAACCTAACCTAACCTAACCTAACCTAACCTAACCTAACCTAACCTAACCTAACCTAACCTAACCTAACCTAACCTAACCTAACCTAACCTAACCTAACCT